>JAWZYT010003748.1:75000-108296 GCA_034508575.1 Petrolisthes manimaculis | reverse complement strand
AGGTCACACAGTCTCTCCAGCAGGCATTGCTCCACTTCCCTCAAAGTGCGAGTCCATCCAGCAGTTTCCCAAGCCGTCTACCCAACGCCAGCTCAAGGAGTTCCTTGGGATGGTTAATTATTATAACCGCTTCATTCCACACTGCTCACTCCTGCTACGACCATTGTACGCCATGATCAAACCTTGCAAGAGAGGTCAATCTGTTACCCTCATCTGGACTGAAGAAGCAGAAGCGGCCTTCCTCTCAACAAAACAAGCCCTCAGTGACGCTGCCACGCTGTCTTTCCCTGCACCAGACGCAGAAACTTCAATTGCTACAGACGCCTCAAACATTGGTGTTGGTGCAGTCCTACAACAGCGTGTCGGTACATATTGGAAGCCAATTGCCTTCTTTTCCAAGAAACTCACCTCAACAGAGTCAAAGTACAGCGCCTATGACAGAGAGCTACTTGCCATCTTCAAAGCTGTCAAGCGTTTTCGCTACTTCATCGAAGGACGCAGTTTCCACATCTACACTGACCACAAGCCACTCACTACAACATTTCTCAGAAACAAAGACTCTTACACACCACGACAAATGCACCACATGGACTACATTGCCCAGTTTACTACTGATCTACGATACATCAAAGGTGCCGACAATGCCCCAGCTGATGCCCTCTCTCGAAACATCAGTACTGTAATATCTTCTCCCATCGACTATGCCACCATTGCTGCTGATCAAGTCGGTGACGCTGAGCTACAGCGACTGTTGGATAACCCTGCACTACAGATGAAGAAGATTACACTTCCAGACACCCAGGTCACACTGTACGCTGACACCTCTACAGACACTCTCCGTCCATACGTACCAGAGAAACATCGACACCAGCTCTTCAAGAAGTTACATGACCTCTCTCACCCTGGAATCCGTGCCTCGCACCAGATGATGTCTTCCCGCTTCATATGGGAAGGCATAAATAAGAACGTCAGACACTGGGCACGCACATGTATACAATGTCAAGCTTCCAAAGTCACACGCCATACACACTCTCCTGCAGCCACCTTTACACCAGTCACCGAGAGATTTGACCATGTCCACATAGACCTCGTTGGCCCACTTCCGTACTCCAATGGCTATCGATATCTACTCACCTGTGTGGACCGCTTCACTCGCTGGCCTGAAGCAGCACCTCTCGCCAACATCACCACAGATACTGTTGCACGTGCCTTCATCGCAACATGGGTATCCAGGTTTGGTGTGCCTCTCAGCCTTACTTCCGACCGTGGTGGTCAGTTTGAGTCAAGTGTATGGAATAAGGTCATGATACTCCTTGGCATCCGCCGATACAGGACCGCCAGCTATCACCCACAGGCCAACGGAACGGTTGAACGATTCCACCGCCAGCTGAAATCTTCCCTGGCAGCTTCAGCCCAGAGAGAAGATTGGTCACTAGCACTACCTCTTGTCCTCCTAGGCATCAGAACTTCACTCAAGACGGATCTGCACAACTCCTCTGCTGAGCTCGTATATGGCTCTACCCTCAGGCTCCCAGGTGAGCTTCTCTCTGCCACACCAGACCCCGAGCCTTGCAGCGTTCAGGACTTCGCAACACACCTGAAAAATGCCATGAAGTGCCTCCAGCCAGTGCAGCCTCGTACGTCCAACACGAAGACCTTCGTTCACCAGGACCTGGAAGCCTGTACACACGTCTTCGTCAGAGTCGATGCAGTCAAAAGGCCCCTTCAGCAACCATATCAGGGCCCCTTCCGAGTAGTTCGCAGGACGAGGAAGAACTTCACCATCGACAAACATGGTTCGCAAGATGTTGTGGCCGTAGACCGGGTCAAGCCTGCATATATCCTGAATCCTGACCAAATGCTACAAGCAGTGCAAGTGACTGTTCCTCCGACTAATGCTGAAAACGACGAAGTACGACACACAAGAGTATCGTTCCTCCTTCCTCGAAACTAGGGGGGGAGTATTGTAGTGTACCCTAAAAATACTGTAGGCCCATTTTCTTTGTTAACCATTATCTGCCTGCCCTGTATTGTTATTCTTTTACCATTACATTCCTTCGTCTATGTAATTTCTTTCAGCATTTTCTCTTTATCATATTATGTAATATCATTGTCTGTATACTCTTACCAAATTTCATATGTACAAATTATGTATTATAGATTTATTAGCATAAAATACTTGTATCTATGTTAACGTCATGTCTGTCGCAACCTGTACATAAATAATAACTTGTTTTTACATTAAACCAATTGGGAACTATTCACTGCATCTCTCTCTCTACCTTGAGCACATTACACAAAGAGAATTGTAGACTACACTCCCCTGAGAGAGTACTAGACACTAGCTCCTAAGGTTGAGCAGCTGTAAGTGGAGAAAACCGGACAAAGGCCCCTGCACAGGAGTCATCTTTAGTAGCACAACACATAGTTGGTGACTACACGAACCCTCACCAACATGTGTGTGTGTTCCTCTGCCTCCTTTGCTTCCCTTTCCTCTTTTTCACTTTCCTTTCTTCTCTTTCACTTTCCTTTCTTCTCTTTCACTTTCCTGCATGTATGTGTGTGTGTGTCCTTTCCTCTTCCTCTCCTCCCTTCTTCTTACTTTCCTTTTTTTCACTTTTCTTTCACACCATTCTTACCTCCATCGTCACACTATCCCTCTCGCCTTCCCTCTCCCTCACCCTCTCCCTCACCCTCTCCATCTCCCTCTCCCTTTTCATCTCAGCCTCCCTCTCACCTTCCCTGCCTCTCCACTTAAGCTGTCATCCCCCATGTCATCTTGGCGACCCTCCCACTCCCAGTTAAACACTCCCAATCAAAATTCCTCTCATTCCCACCTCTCTCTCTCTCTCTCTCTCTCTCTCTCTCGCTCTCTCTCTCTTACACACACACACACACACACACACACACACACACACACACACACACACACACACACACACACACACACTAACTCTCCGACATCTCATCTTTTCGACTCACACCTCTCCTGTCCTAATTCCTTCAACTTCACGTCAGTCTGGATTACTTTTCTCTCTCTCTCTCTCTCTCTCTCTCTCTCTCTCTCTCTCTCTCTCTCTCTCTCTCTCCTCTCTCTCTCTCTCTGTTGGTGTGTGTGTGTGTATGTATGTATATATTTCCTTCTACACCCAAATCTTTCACAGATAACCCCATTCCATTAATTAAAAGGATACAAAATATGGTAAAAACAGTCTTATTACAAAGGGGAATGACCAGAGTAAATAGGTAATACAGAACAACACACACACCATCCCTCCATAACACACACACACACACACACACTCCTCGGATGGATCAGGAATGTGTTTTGAACCAGGCAGAGAGAAATTATTGGCACCAAAAAAAAAAAAAAAAAAAAAAAAAAGCAAGGAAGGGAAGTTTGTATTTTTTTTACCATTATTTTTGTTTTGCTATATCGGGTTAGGAGTTCGGGACCTTTGAGGGGACTGGGATTGGTAGATTGGTTGATTGAAGGGGATTGGGGGAACTTGAAAGGGATTGGGGGAACTTGAATGGGACTGGGGGAACTTGAATGGGACTGGGGGAACTTGAAGGGGATTGGGGGAACTTGAAAGGGATTGGGGGAACTTGAAAGGGATTGGGGGAACTTGAATGGGACTGGGGGAACTTGAATGGGACTGGGGGAACTTGAAGGGGATTGGGGGAACTTGAAAGGGATTGGGGGAGCTTGAAAGGGATTGGGGGAACTTGAAGGGATCTGGGGGGAACTTGAATGGGATTGGGAAACTTGAAAGGGATCTGGGGGCTTGTATAGGGGACTGGGGGGTTACTTAACTTAAATGGGACTGGGGGTAGGCTATTCGAAGCAAACCTGGATACATATTTTGGATTGAGAGTGGGGACAACATATTCCAAATTAAGTAAATAAAAAAAAAAAAAAAAATAGGGAAGGTGGGGGGGGGAGGCGAGGGTTTTAGTGCAGGGAGGCAGGGGGTGAAAAAAAAAGAGGGGGGGGGGGGTTTTTAGGGCCCCCTTTCAGACAATGACTGGTTGGGGGTGATGGGAGGGAGGGGGAACTGGGCCCTGTCTCCTTCCTAAGTCTTGTTATTTTAGGGTCGTGTTACGGGTGTGGTGAGTTGTGTGTGTGTGTGTGTGTGTGTGTGTGGTGTGTGGTGTGTGTGGTGTGTGTGTGTGTGGTGTGTGTGTGTGTGTGTGTGGTGTGTGTGGTGTGTGTGGTGTGTGTGTGTGTGTGTTGTGCTAATGAGGATATTGACCTCCCACTCTACACTCTGCCTCTGTCTGTCTGTCTGTCATTATTAATCTTGTCTTTGTCTGTCTGTGTCTTTCTCTGTCTGTATGTATGTTTATTTCTGTGTCTGTGAGTCTGTGTCTTTCGATCTCTGTATATATGTTTATTTCTGTGTGTGGTCTATGTCTGCCTGTGTGTATTTGTATTCCTATTATCTCTCTCTCTCTCTCTCATATCGTAAACTCATCTCTTTACACCTGTATGACATTCTTCTTCTCACACATACCCTTCCTAATTACTCTCTCCCTCCTCCTCTACTCCTCTACTCTCCTTACTCCTCCTCCTTCTTACCCCTCCTCCTACTCCTCCTCCTCCTCCTCCTACTCCTCCTACTCCTCCTCCTCCTACTCCTCCTACTCCTCCTACTCCTCTACTCCTCCTTTATTCTTACCATTGTCTATTTGTCACCTTTGTGGTTCTCTGTTACTGTCTGTGTTTGTGTTACTGTTACTGTCTGGGTTACTCGTTACTACTTGTTACTGTCACTGTCTATGGTGGAAAATAAAATTATTATTATTATTATTATTATTATTATTATTATTATTATTAATGCTCCTTAATTAAGTCTCCTACCATTATTATTATTATTATTCTCTTGAAAGACTTTGGTTTTATTATTATTATTCTCACTCGAATTTCATCTGGATATTATTTTTTTCTCATCGTTTTCCCTCTCCAATTTATCAGCATTTCCCTATTTAAATATTTCTTAAATATCTCTACAGCTTCCTTGTTAATTGTCTACTCAAAGGTTTCTACCGTTATTTTTTTTCAATTAATATATCTTTGTTAATTATTTGTCTTCTGTTTATTCCTTCATTTACATTCTTTGTTTCCCAAGTCCATTCACTAACTCAGTCCATCTCTCTCTCTCTCTCTCTCTCTCTCTCTCTCTCTCTCTCTCTCATTATCCTGTTCCTTTCTCACACTTGGACTATTTCCTTCTCTTTATCACCATTGTACATCTGTTCTTTCTTCTTCTCCCTTTTGTTTTCTTATGTTATTATCTCCTCATTATCACTACATCTGTCTGTCTATCTCTTCGTCTCTTCCTGTTCTCTTGTTTTCCTTATCTCCTTCTCTTTCTTTACATCGGTTTTCTCTCTGTCTCTTCCTTGTTCTCTTGTTTTCCTTATCTCCTTCTCTTTATCTTTACATATCTCTCTCTCTCTCTCGCTCTCTCGCTCTCTCGCTCTCTCGCTCTCGCTCTCGCTCTCCTCTCACACTCACACTCTCTCACACACTCTCTCTCTCTCTCACTCACACACACAGACACACACACACAAAAGTCTCCCCTCCTTCCAGTTACTACACTCGATTTCCCATCCATTTCATGCTGCCCCTCTTCTCTTCTCCTCTCTGTCAACCACATTCCTTCCATTCTCAGCCTTCCTTTCATTTATTAACCTCCTACCCACTCTTCCTCATCCTCTTTCCTCGATCATCTTTCACTTACTACGTAGGGGAGTGTGATGGTAGTTGTGGTGTTGTAGTAGTGGTGATGATGGTGGTGGGGAGGGTTGTGTTAGTGGTGATGGTAGTGTTAGTGGTGGTGATAGTGTTAGTGATGGTGTTGATGTTAGTGGTGGTGATGGGGTTAGTGGTGGTGGTGGGAAGTAGGGGGTATAGTTAGAGAGGGGTTTACTGATCTTCATTGGGGGGAGGGCTTGGGGGAGGTCCATGGGGGTAGCCTCGCAGGGGGCCGTTTGAACTTACCTGAGGTTAGAGAGGATGGGAATGGCAGGGAGGCAGCGAGAAGAGGTGGAAGAGAAGGGAGAGAAGAGGAGGGGTAGTAGAGAAGAGAAAGAGAGGCAGGGAGGGGAAGGAGGAGGCAGAGAAGGAGAGGCAGGGATGGAGAAGAAGTAGGCAATGAGAGAGAGAGAGAGAGAGAGAGAGAGAGAGAGAGAGAGAGAGAGAGAGAGAGAGAGAGGAGGGACAACCAACCAGAAAAGATGTTAGATGGTCAAGTTTACCTCAAGGATTATTGTCCATTTAGTTTTCCCTCGTGTGAGTTGAACTGTATAACCCATATTTGTTCAGTTATTGGATTCACATTGTGTTCATAATTATATATAGTGTACTTGAGGTCGAGTGTAAACAAGACCATATTATTATATATATTATGTACGGTAGTTGTATTGTGTTGTGTGCTGTAGAAAAGACAGATTAATGATGGGACGTGTTAATAGTAGTGGTGGTAGTAGTGGTAGTAATGGTGGTGGTAGTGGTTGTAGTTGTTGTAGTGGTGGTGGTGGTAGTGGTTGTAGTTGTTGTAGTGGTGGTGGTGGTGATAGTAGTGAAGGTAGTGGTAGCTAGTGGCAGTAGTAGTGTTGGTAAAGGAAGCGTCGGCAACTGAGGGAAAGAATTGCGTGGAATGCGGGAGAAAACTTCAAATTAAGGCGTAACAGTCAAGGCGGGAGGGCGAGGTGGATGTGAGAGGTTGGCTGGTTGGCTTATCCACAAAGTCCACCACTCCACTCCATTCCGCTCCACTTTGTAAAATTGTACTGTTTGTCTATATTATACTCCGTCACTCAGCCCTTCTTTTCCACACACTCATTTCTTCTTAGCTAAGTGCCACGTTTGGTTTCCCTCTCACTTTGATACACACACACAGACACACACACACATACATACAGTACATACACACATACAAATACTCACACACACACAAATACTCACACATACACATACAAATACTCACACACAAGCACACACACACAAAAAACAAAAAATAAACAGACGGTAAAAGTGACACAGACTGACATATATACAGACGACCCCCTCATTCCACTGGGTTTGTGTTCCATGTCTCCGTCGGAGACATGGAGAGAGAGAGAGAGAGAGAGAGAGGGGGGCAGAACGTAAGAGGCACCGCAGGTAATTTTGTCCTGTGGTTGACCATCTTGTAAATCCTAGCTGGGTCAGTGGTCAGTCAAGTCAAGTCGGCACAGAATTGGGTTTCGACGAGAGAGAAAGGGAAAAGTCTTGTTTGTTTGGTGGGAAAGAGGAGGATAGAAAGAGGAGGAAGAAGGGAGAGGAGGGAAGCAAGAGAAATGGGAATAAGGGAAAAAAGGAAATGTTTTGGTGGGAAAGAGGAGGGAGAAGGGAGAGGAGGGAAGGAAGAGAAATGGGACTGCAAGGGAAAGAGGGAAAAAGGGAAAGATCTTGGTGGGAAAGAGGCTGACCGAAGAAGGAAGATGTGTAAGAAAAGGGAAGGAAGGAAGGAAGAGAAATGGGACTATACACGGGAAAGAAGGAAAGGAAGGAATGAGGATGAGAAAGGCACAACCACCACCACAAACACTGATGAATGACGTGCCAGAAGACTTAGAGAGAGAGAGAGAGAGAGAGAGAGAGAGGGAGAGAGAGAGAGAGAGAGGCAAATGAGAGAGAGGGTGTGGGAACCAAGCCCAGGGCCTCACGCGACTCTTCCACCTGTGTGTGTGTGTGTGTGTTCACCTTCCTTTAATGAGTGGGTGTGTATGCCAGCCAACCAGTCAGGCAGTTAGGGGTCGCTGTCCCCCCTTTCAACCCTACCCTATAAACAACTCCCGTCCATCTCCCTCCTCCTCTCACACCCCCATTCTTTCATTCCTCTTACACCTTCTCTATCCCCCAACACCTCCCACTCCCTCTGCTCTCTTGTACACAGTAACCAAACGGTCTATTTACACTTCAAAGGACCCCACCTACTGTATACCAATATCCATCCATCAGTCAGTCTGTCAGTCAACCAAACAGTCTCTCAGTCAGTCAGTCTTTCTTCTCAAGGACAATGTATCGTCATTAATAACTCGTGGGCCTCCCTCACTTCTTCCCCCCCTCTCCCCCCCGTCTCTTTTTCCTCCATTCCTTCTGTCTTTCCTCCATTCCTTCTGTTTTTCCTCCATTTCTTTTCTTTTTCCTCCATTTCTTTTCTTTTTCCTCCATTTCTTCCTTTTTCCTCCATTTCTTCTGTCTTTCCTGCCAATTCCTTCTTTCTTTCCTCCATTCCTTCCTACTTCACCCTCCATCCTTATTTCCTCCCTTAATTCTTTTTCCTTCCTTCCTTCCTTCTTAAATGGTTCGATACCAATTAATGGTTCTACTGGTACTCTCATTTGTTGACGTGAAGTGGCTGAGGAAGTGTTATCCTTTCATCTGCTCGGAACTGTACATAAACAAACACACCAGTTCTCTCTCTCTCTTTCCTCGCCCACCCGCCCACTCATCCTTCCCTCTGACCTATGACTGGGTGTGGGTGCGGCAGGCTTTGGAGAGAGAGAGAGAGAGAGAGAGAGAATGCTTGCCCGCCTGTCTACCTCCATGCCTACCTCACCTACCAACACCAACACCGTCTTCACACAGCCACCACCACCTCCTCCTCGCCAGATCGTCCCTCTCAGGCGCTCAAAGTCGACTCAAACACTCACTGAGGCTCAGTCAGTTTAGTTCAGTTCAGTCTGCCACAAGCTCGCGTTCGGTGTACACGTTCCACCCGCTCTCCCAGTGCCGTGAGGAGGAGTGTGTTGTGTGTGTGACTGTGTGTTTGAGGGGGCCGCTTGCTTCCTTCGTTACTCCCGCTGCGTTGGTAGATATCTCGTGCCTTTATACATTATTAATAGTCATACCTTCACTCCGTCACCCTCTCTATACGCTTGTCAAGGACGTGGTGTTAGTCATTGAACCTGTGAGAACTAAGGCGTGAATATCGTGTGTAGGACAGTGAATGACACACCTGCTGAAAAAGTAGACTAAAAAAAAACCCCACAAGAGCTGTATCTAATAAAATAATGCGTTTGAATTGACAGTGTTATTATGGTCTGACGCCTTTTAGAATACTGAATGTGTGTGTCTAGCTAGCCGGTATTACTAGCTACGTCTATAGAGTCTAATATAAATAATTCTTCCTCTCGTGGTATGAATAGTGTTTGATGCTGGTAATTTCAACGCTGGTGATGAAATGTGAGTGTGTGTCGATGGTTTATTTTCCAAGTGACATGTGATCTGGTATGTAGGAAGTGTACATGGGGGTTTATTTTTTATTTAAATTCCTGTGGTTTTGTATCATCCGGAAATTCGTCAGCTATACAAGGGCAGTCGTCCAAATTTCTCTGTTAGTATGACATGTGGAATATTTTTTGTTTATCTCACCCATGTGCCCGAGACAACACACACATTCACATTCTCTCTCTCTCTCTCTCTCTCTCTCTCTCTCTCTCTCTCTCTCTCTCTTAAACAAACCAGACCTAGCCATGACACCACCAGACGCTTGAGGCACTTAAGAGAGTTAATATCGTGACCAACACAGACTCCTCTACCAACCAACCAACCAACCAACCTGTGCTGACGGTGACGTGAGTTGCACCGAAAATGTTGACGTCATTCACAGTGGACGTATTTCCCTCAACTTCTGATGCCCAACCAAGCACAACTTTTTTTTTTTTAAGGGGGTAGTTTTGAGAGGGATAGTTTCAAGGTGGTTATATATTAATGGAGTAGTTTCAAGTTATATTTAAGGGGTAGTTTTTCAGGGCAGTTGAATTTAAGGAGTACAGTATATTATAGGCCTAATGGGGTAGTTTTGAGGAAGGTAGTTTCAAGGTAGTTAGTTATATTTAAGAATGTAGTTTTTTAGGGCAGTTATACATTACGGGGTGGTTTTACAGGGCTGATGTATTTAAGGGAGGGTAGTTTTGGAGGTTATATTGTGCTACAAAATGGATCTTCCCCTCTTGAATACTTAACCAAGGTAGTTGTTCCTGGGAAAACATAGTTTGTGTGAATCTGTGGCACTTTCAGTTTGACCAAAAAGAAGAAAGTACTATTACTGTATCCATTCCCATAGTCATCCTTTCTCTGCGTGTGTGTGTGTGTGAGAACTAATTGTGAGAGAAATAAATGTGTGTGAGAGATAACTGTATAAATATGTGAGGGAAATAAGTGTGTGATTTTTTTTTGAGATAGATGTGTGATTTTTTTAGATAAATGCCTGTGTGTGTGAGGGGGATGTATGCGAGTGCTGCGTATGTATGTATGTATGGAGACGATTACCTAGCAGGGTGGCCTTGTGTGACCATGGTGGGGGAGGGGGGGCAGGGAGGGAGGGACAAAAGTGGTTCCGCCTGGCTGGGAAACTGTTCATGTTCACCCACCATACCTATCTACTCTTCTCGCCTCATTCTCATCTTCACTCCTATCCTTCCCTTATTCTCCTCTTCACTCCTATCCTCTCATTTCCTTTTCTACTCTTCTCTTCACTCCTATCCTCTCATTTCCTTTCCTACTCTCCTCTCGTGTTCTTGCCTCTTCCTCTGCCTTTCTTGCATATTCTCTCGTCTTCTTTCTCCTCTCTTTCACTCCTCTCCTCTCATCATCTTTTCCTTCCTTTCTTGTCTCTCCTCTTCTCACTATCCTCTCCCTTTTATCTCTACACTGTTCTCATTATTATATTTTCTCTCCACTTCCTCTCCTCCTACTACTGATTTGCTGGATAACGAGTTGGAGGAGGGGGTGAGGGGAATAGAGTGGATGGGTGGAAGAGGAGATGGAGGAGGAGGTTGAAGCATTAGCATTGTTTGTCAGAAACATGAAGAGGGAAGTGGAGGGAGTGGTTTGTTGGTGGGTGGGGCAGGTAGAAGTATTGTGTGTGTGTATTGTTTATGTGTGTGTGTTCTTGAGGATATTTATAGTCCCGCTAAGTGAGACGGGACGTAAATTATTGCACTGAAGCCTACTAAGCGACGCATGCTTTGTTTAGTACTTCCTGTCCTAGCCTAATTCTTCCCACGTTTCTCATTAGGCTCGTAGCTTGTGTGTATCTATTTATTTATTTATCTACACATTTGTTTACTTATCTTTCACTACTTCGTCTCTACGTGTAGCCTGTGCATACTTTATTGTTTTATATCCTTCCTGAACTTCCTCCCATCCACCCTCCTTCATTCCCTTCTTTCTCCCTCACCTCCAGCCTCCCTCCCATCTTCCCCCACTCCCTCCCTCCCCCCACTCCCTTACTTCCATCTTCTCTTCCTCTCCCTCACTTCCCTCCACCCCCTACCCACCCACTCCTTCCCTCCATTCCCCTACCCACTCCCTCCCCATCATTTTTCTGGGCGAGGTGAGAATTTCAAGAATGGCCACGTCTGGAGTAGAGTTGTTGGCAGCGTCCAATTAGCGAGACCCTCCGAAGAGATACTCAATGGAAGAGGGAGGGGCAGAACGGGATGGAATGGTACAAGGAGTGGTCAAAGAAACAGGAAGTGGGAAGTTAAAGAGAGGGAGAGAGGAATTTAGTGAATGGAGAGATTGAAGAAAAACTACAAAGATGTGTGAGAGAGAGATATTTAGTGAATGGAGGGATTGGAGAAAAACTACAGAGAGAGAGAGGAAAATCTGTAAAAAGAGAGATTGAAGGAAAACTGCAAAGAGAGAGAGAGAGAGAGAGAGAGAGAGAGAGAGAGAGAGAGAGAGAGAGAGAGAGAGAGAGAGAGAGAGAGAGAATGTGATGAATGGTGGGGTTGTAACTTGTAAGGGTGTGGAATAGACCAGGTTAATTAATTAAGCTCCCTCTTATCACCTGTTGCCATCTATTAATTCTATAAAGAACAATAAATTAGACTAAAGGTAGATATAGTGAGTGTTTAAGATGAGGGTAGATAGGTATAGTGAGGAGGTAAATATACTGTAGATATAGTGTTTAGACTTTAGAGAGGGTAGATAGGTATAGTGAGGAGGTAGATATAGTGAGTGTTTAGAGTGAGACCAGATAGGTATAGTGAGGAAGTTAAGACTGAAAGAGGAGAGGGAAGGGAGAGAGAGAACAGGGACACTGAGGGTTGAAGCTTATAGGAGGGGAGGCATTGGGGGGTGACGAGGCGGAGAGAGAGAGAGAGAGAGAGAGAGAGAGTGAGTGAGTACGGTACTGAGTGTGAGTGAGAAATTTGTGAAGAGCATGAAAGGAAAAATGGAAAGAAATTACTGAGAGAGAGAGAGAGAGTGAGGGAAACTACTGAGTGAGTGAGTGAGAGCATTAAGGGTAAAAGGTAGAGAGAGAGACCCCTGTACTGTAAATAAATATATATGTGTGTGTTGGTCAAATGGTGGGAAGGGATCACTCTTTCTAAGGTTTCACTCAAGCCCTTCTACTGTACCTTACACTCGGACCCTTTTTCTTCTTTCTTTTTTTGTGCTATTTCAACTGTATTTTTTTAGGTTAGAAAAGAAGGATGAGGAAGCCTTTTGGAACGTGTGTGTGTCTATGTGTGTGTTATTGAAAGTCCAGTTGGTTTTCTGTATAGCTTATCAGAGCATAATAGTGGATAATTATGGTGTTAATGGTTAGGAGAGGGTACACACACACACACACACACTATTGGATACTGTGATTATACCATTTTAGATCCCCCTCTCTCCCTACCCCACCCCTCACCCCGCATCCATTACCCACGTGTTGTGTTCCCAGCTCTCTCTCTCACCTTCCTTCCTTGTGTTGCACCCCTCCCTCTCTCCACTCCCCTCCCACTCTCCCCCTCCACGTGTTGTCTGATGTATTTATGTCCTCTCTCTCTCTCTCTCTCTCTCTCTCTCTCTCTCTCTCTCTCTCTCTCTCTCTCTCTCTCTCTCTCTCTCTCTCTCTCTCTCTCTCTCTCTCTCTCTCTCTCTCTCTCTCTCTCTCTCTCTCTCCACACATGCCCTTCGTCATTCAGGCTATTCATTTTGCCCAACCCCTCCCCTCTCCCCCTCCTCTCTCTCTATACATACACACATACAGGCATACACACACACACACTTAGTCATTCACGGTATTTATATTCCATACCTCCCCTTCCTTTCAGTCTTCCATTCACCCCCATTCCATCCATCTTCCCTTCCTATTCGATTTTTTTATTTGTTTTTTTTTATCATCCTCCGTACCTTCTCTCCATCTTTATCCATTTTTATACTTTCCTCTCCGTTCATCTCCTTCAATCTTTCTCATACCCTCGCCTATCTCTCTTCTTTTTCTTTTCTATCTTCCTTCCATATCTTTCTTTCTTTTATATTTCTTCTGTTTATTTCTTTTACCTTTCCTTCCTTTACTCCTCTTTTACATTCACCCCTGCCTTCCTCATTCCATTCTATTTCCCCACGTCCTCCCCCCCCCCTCTCTCTCTCTCTCATAATTCATCGCCATACCGCCGTCTCCTCTAGTTATTCATGCCTCCCTGCTTTGCTCCCTCTCTCCTTCCCTCCTCATGTTCCTCCCTACTCCACTCTCCTTACCCCACCCTCTTTCTCTTCCCTACCCTCTTTACCTTCCTTCCCCCTCTTCCTCTTTTCCCACCCTTCCCTCCTTTCCTTCCCTTTCCTACCCTGTCTACCTTCCTTACCTCTACTTTCCTTCCCTTTCTACCTTTCTCCCCTCTCTTCCTCCTTCCCTTTCCTACTCTCTCTACATTCATTCTCTTCCATTCCCCATCTCTTCCTTATCATACCCCAACCTCTTTCCTTCCTACCCGAAACCACCCATAAATTTCCTTCCGTTTCTACCTCCACCGTTAATATTTTTCCCTTATATATTATTCTACCCAAATTATATTCTCCTTATTTATTCCTCCCTCCAGGTAGAGTTATTTCCTACAACAAAGAATCTGGAGAGGTTATGTTTTAGCCTTTGTTAGTCTGTATCACTGTATCTCATTCTGTAAACAACCAGACAGACAGACACAGGCAGACCTCCTCTCTATCTCTGCCAACACCACGACCATCAGACACACATATAGACAAAGATAGAGACAAAAAGAGAGACATAAACAAGCACACAGAAAGACAGACACATACCCCCTACCTCTGCCTGCAACACACACACACACACAGACCCCACACGTCCCTCCCCCAGTTGGTTAGGCAGCGTGGGAGGCCTTGGGGTGACTGAGGACGCTTTATGCTGTCTATCTGTGTGTCTGTAGTGAGGTGAAGGTGGAGGCTAGGGTCAGGAGGATAGGTGGTGGTGGTGGTAGTAGTGGTTTAGGTTGTAACTGTAAGTGGTGGAGAATGATAGGTTAGGTGGTGGCGTGTAGGTGGTTGAGAATAATAGGTTAGGTAGTAGTGGTGTTGGTTGTGGTGTTGTAGGTTGTGGAGAAGAGTTAGGAAGTGGAAGATACAAGAGTTTAAGAGAGAGAAATGATAAGAGAAGAAAGAGCAGTCAGAAAAGGATAGAAAAAGAAGAGTTAGTAGTTTTGTGTTTGGTGTTTGTGTGTGTACTTGTAGGTGGGTAAATATTTGACATTGTTTGGATTGTGTTGAGATGCAGGAGGATTTGTTATTGTGGTGTTTGATTGTGTGTATAGGGATGATAGGTGCTGGTAGTTGTGGTTGTGTTTGTGTTGTGTGCTTGGTGATAGTGTGTGTGTGTGTGTGTATAGACTGTAGATAGACTAAAGATGCAAATGGTATTGGTGGTAGTGTAGCCTAGTGATGGCACTGTTTATTATGTAGTCTGTACCACTAAAAGCAATTAACAGGAAGCTTCTCAACCAATCCTAATAATTTCCCATTCCACAATTTATGCAACGTAACCACACAAACCAATGAGAGAGAAAGGGAGAGGAAGATAGGGCTTTAGTCGCCTAGCCTAGCCTACTGTACAATTTCAGACGTCACTCACTCCCTAGCTCCCTCACTTGCCCCCACACTGTTTAAACCTTACCACACCCACACCATGAGGTAACGTGGGTAAATAATTATGTTGTGACTGTTGCTGCATTAGGATATTTTTTTTATTATTTTTTTTTTATCCCAGGGGGGGTAGGCTGTGGCTTGTTTGAAACTGCATAGGATATTCTGAGACATAGCCTAATTAACTCGTGCATGTTATTGTTTTGTATAACTTTTTTTTTTGGTATTCGTGTCTCTTTTTCATGCTCGATAATTCTCTCTCTCTCTCTTCACACACACACACACACACACACACACACACACACACACACACACACACACACACACACACACACACACACACACACACACACACACTTACTTGCCTTCCTGCCTGTGACTTTTCCCGGTGCCTGTGTTTGCTTTCCCTCTCCTCACGCCACACTGACACTGGCTTCCTGTTGATGTTACTTCATTTATACCATACTCTTGTCATCTATACATATCTTTCTTTACTCTCTCTCTCTCTCTCTCTCTCTCTCTCTCTCTCTCATTGTGTGTGTAATTTTTGCTATCTCTTCAGGTACGGTAGAGTATATTTGCTTTTAATAAGTAGCCTATTATCTATCTCTAATTGTGTGTAATTTTTGCTATCTTTTTCCTCAACTGTACTGTAGAGTTTATTTGCGTTTAGTAAGTAGCCTAAACTCTCTCTCTCTCTCTCTCTCTCTCTCTCTCTCTCTCTCTCTCCTATCAGCACCTCGGTAATATCCCTTCGTCTCTTGTTATTCTCTCCCTCTCTATCGATCACCATCTTCCCATGACCTTTTTCCTATACCTTCTCGTTCTCTCGCTACTTCCTGTCACACACACACACACACACACACACAGTCCCATCAGTGTATGTATGTCTGTCTGTCCATTTGCTGTCTTTCTATCTGCTCTTTCTGTTACTTTTTTCTTTTTCTCAGCCTACTTGCCTCCTATTCTCTCAATCTCTTTCCTGTCTGTCTATCTCTGTCTACTCAATGTCTTTCGTTATACTCTCACTGTCAATCTTTTTCCCTCCTCCTAGTCTGTACCTCTATCCATTCTGTATCTGTCTATTCTCTCTTTCTGTCCATTCTTTACCTCTATCGAATCGTTCTTCATGTGTATCTTGCCAAAGTAAAGAGAGAAAGGATGGTAAGGAAATTCAGGTTTACAATGAGAAGAGCGAGGAATAATATTGTCTCTTGTCTTACCGTTTGCTTGCCTTCTCAGTTTTACCTCTTTTCAGTCGCTATTTTCTCATGAGTCTTTCTTTCCATTCCCATCACTTATTATTTTTCCTTTACTCCACATCTCTCTCTCTCTCTTTTTCTCTCTCTCTCTCGTTTCCCCTCCTAGGCAATATCTCTCCCTTTTACCCTCCAGCCCACCACACCACAGAGAAGTCACTAGTTTGTGTGTGTGTGTAGGCTACTCTCGATTACTACAACGAGAGAGAAAAGCTTAAATTACTGGTTTGCATAATGTCTGGTTAAGAAGACTTTTGTGTGTGTGTGTGTGTGTGTGTGTGGTCAGACATGCGGGTGGGTGAGGGGGATATGAATGGAGGGTTGCCACAAAATAATGACTGGGTGACAGGTTGACTAAAGTGAAAGATTCTGGCGACCACAACAAACTATAATAACCACTTAACTAATACACACACACACACACACACACACACACACACACACACGTTTCACTCGAATAGCCTTCTCCTCATCCTGATGTTTGGGATTTCTGTGTGTGTGTGTGTGAATGTGTGTGTAATTTCTGTCGTCCCCTGTCATCTATTACACTTGTTTCCCTACCTATACATACCTTTCTTCTCATTTTTTCGTCCCTCTCTGCCCCTGTTTTCGTCCCTCTCTGCCCTTGTTTTACCCCCATCCCTGCCCCTATTTACCCCCTCCCTGCCGTCCATATCCTCCTCCCCGCCCACAACCCCCTGTTCCCCCTCCCCCCCTCTTCCCTCTCATCACCAGACCCCAATACTTGTTTGTTTACCTCCAGCTGCCCTCGTGCTCTCCCCCCTTTTCCCTTGCTCTCCTTCCTCGATCCAACCCAGTTCAGCTCAGCACGTGGTCGCCCTAGGGAGGAGGGTAGCGATAAACACCCACCCACCCACCCACCCACCCGCTGCTCCTCTTCAAAATTCAATGTGTGTGTGGCTTTGGACGTGTGTGTGTGTTTGTGTTGTTGGTTAATGATATGAGAGTATTGGTGTGGTTGTGGGTAGCGTTGAGTGTGTGTCGGGGTGGGTGGGTGAGTATAAGCATATGTTGGTGACTTTATGAAGACACACACAGAAATAACAAGAACAATAGCCAATTAAATACTGACCATAAGTCCATAACCGCAGGGAGGAGAGCGTGGGTAGGAAGGGGAGACATCTGGTGGTGGCCAAACTCACAATCTCTGATAAAAACATAAACAATCGATCTTTTCCACTCGCCAGAACCAACACACTTAATGGGGTACCATAGTTTAGAACGTGGGTATGGAGGGGGCTAATGATTCCTCCGGAGTATGCCATGCAGCACACAGATTACTTAAGCATACGAGTAGGGAACCTGTTTTGTAGTATAGTTTGGAGGAATCAGTAGCCATCCAATCCGACCAAACAGTTGACCCCTTCTTAACCTAAACAGAGAGCTCAAGGGGAGATAGTCAGGGGCATATTAAGTGATAAGAAAGATAAGGGGAGTCAGTAGGGTTGATTTAGGGAGTCGAGGGGTAAGGGGCAGTGAGATAGATAGTGGTTGGGTGGGGTGAAGAGGCCAGAATATATTAGGGGGGTGCATCTATGGGGTGTATAGGGAAAGAGAGAGAGAGAGAGAGAGGGGGGCAACTGTATAGAAGAAAATATTTGTGGTAAAAGAGAGGAAAAATGGGTGTGGTAAAGAGAAGAGAGACCCAATGAGGTAATGGAAGAGATTGTAATGTGGTTAGAGAGGGAGAGGGAGAGGGAGGGGGAGGGGGAGGGGGAGTTAACATTTCTATTTACACAACTAGACTAATGGACCGCCTCGAGGGGAAATGATCAATACAACACAACACAGCAATTTTGGTCAAGTTTTCGGTCAACACAGAAAGGAATAGGAATGTGTGTGTGTGTTGTGAGTGTGTGTGTGTTGTGAGTGTGTGTGTGTTGTGAGTGTGTGTGTGTGTTGTGAGTATGTGTGTGTGTACAATTAAAATGTTATGTGCTTATGAACGTGTGAGCATGTACAGTACCGGTATGTAGCCTATGTACTGTACGTGTGTGTAAATGAAACGTATGTGTTCATGTATGTGTGAGCATGCATGTATGTACTGTACGTGTGTGAACAATTGAAACGTTATGTGCTCATGTACAGTCGGCCACATGAATTCGTATACACCTCTGTGACATCAAGGGCTGGTAACGAGAAAATGTAGCCTAGTCGATTAATTTGCAAATTTATCTAGTAATGTTATTTATATTGAGTATATTTATTTTGAGTAGAAGAGAGACCCCTTATAATCAATCTTATGTATACGAATTCCTGAGGCCGACTGTACGTGTGTGTGTGTGTGTGTGTGTGCATGACCATAAGTGTGTGTAGGCGTGGTTGTATAAATGTGTGTAGGTGCGGTTGTATAAGAAACAGTGCTGGGAAATTGGTCAGTAGTTGAATTAAGGTAACGGGAGGAAGGGAGATGTAACGGGAGAGGAGAGGAGAGGAAGGGGAGGGGAGGAAGGGAGGAGAGAAAGAGAAGAGAAGAGGAGAGGAGGGGCAGTCAGCTAACCAACCAAATTAATAAATATATAAATAAATGACTGTACACTAAAGAAAGAAGGAATGAAGGAAGCTGGAGGGAAGGAGAGGAACTGAGGAGTGTTGTATTGTTTGTGTTGTATTGCTGTGTTGTCGTTGGCTTTTAATTATATTCTTTTAACTGATGATATTCCACACCTCATTAAGTTGGCTAACACGAGAGAGAAACTCGGTAATAACATGCACAGACACACACACGCACACACACAGACACGTACGCACACACACAGACATAGATAGACACACACAGACGCAGACACACACACACACACAGACGCAGAGACACACACACACACACAGACACACAATAATTGAAGGGGGTGCGTGAGAGAAGTTACTTAAGTTTCGTTGACCCTCTACCCACCCATCTTCTATCCTTCTCCCCTACTCTCCATACCCCTCCTCCCCCAGACCCCTCCCCTACTCCTCCATACCCCTCCCCCTCCCCCACTCCTCCCCTCCCTTCCTCCTCCTCCGCCTTCATACCCTATTTACCCTCAAGGTCTTAACCATTGTGCACCCACCAAAATAGTACCCTTTCCAACGTAGGCCATTTGAACCCTTTCTTTTCCTTCCCCTTCTTCTATTTTCCTTTTTCTTCCTTATTTTTTTTCCTTCCTCCTTCCTTGTCCTTTTTCTCCTCCTTTTTCTCCTCCTTTTTCTCCTCCTTTTTCTCCTCCTTTTTCTCCTTTCTCTTCTCCTTTCCCTTCTTTCCCTTCTTCTTTACTGTCTCTAATTTACTCCCTGGCCCTCCTTCCCTTACCTTCCCTTGCCTTACCCTGCCCATATGACCCCTCCCCTTACATTACCCTTTTGACCTCCCTCCCCTTTCTCCCTCATTTTAATTACACCGTTACTATTTCCTCTCTTCCCTTCCTCATAACTTTCTCTCCTTCCTTCCTTCTATACCTTTCTCCATTTCATCTTCTTTTCCTTTACCTTACCATAATCATCCTCTCTTTCTCCTCCTCTTTCCTCATAACTTTCTTTCCTTCCTTTTATACCTTTCTCCATTTCATCTTCCTCTCCTCTCCATCCTTTATTTTCCCTTCCTTTCCTTTACCTTACCATACTACTCTTCCTCTCTTTCTCCTCCTCCTCTTTCTTCCTCATAACTTTCTGTGCCTCCACCCCTTCCTCATTACATTATCCTCCCCTTCCTACACACTGGCCTCTTTATCACTCCTTGCTCTGTTCCTTATGACCACCACTTGTCCCTTGCTTCACTCTTCCTACGTAAACAAACACACACACACTCTCTCTCTCTCTCTCTCTCTCTCTCTCTCTCTCTCTCTCTCTCTCTCTCTCTCTCTCTCTCTCTCTCTAAATAATAATCTCTGACTGTCTGTCTCTCTCTGTCTCTCAAATCTGACCTACAAAACAAAACAATTAAAACGACTTGAATCAGGTAAATAAAACAAGGGATTTATTTGTTTCCTGGCTTATATAGTGTGGAGGAAGGAATCAGGGACACCTTCCTTCTCTTTCTCTCTCTCTCTCTCTCTCTCTCTCTCTCTCTCTCTCTCTCTCTCTCTCTCTCTCTCTCTCTCTCACACTCACACACACACACCACACACACACATTCACTCACTCACTCACTCACTCACTCACTCTTCCTTACCCACTCACACACACACTCACTCTTCCTTACCCACTCATACACACACAGACACCCCTCCATGCCCTTACACCCCCTCTCCCCTCACGCACACACACACGCACCCCATAACTGACCCCCTTCCTTGCCCCTCCCCTCTCCCCCCCCAGACATTACCATTATACTCTCACGGGATACTCTCTCTACCATTAGCACCATTACCATAACAGTTACACCTTCTCAGTTTCTCACACACACACACACGGAGTTTCTTTTGGGCCTGCTTCGGTTTCAATAGAGAGAGAGAGAGAGAGAGAGAGAGAGAGAGAGAGAGAGAGAGAGAGAGAGAGAGAGAGAATGTAATGATGTTGGTGATGACGTCAGCTGAATTATTGACACCAACAAAATTTTAACCACTACTCTAACTGTATCAACAATGATAAAACACACACACACACACACACACACACACACATCCAGCTTTCACCCACCGACACCTTCTATTTATTTTTTCCCTCCCTCACCTAAATTTCCCCAACAATAAAATCAGTGCGAGTTCCGACACACACACACACACACACACACACACACACACACACACACGAGAGAGATGACAAAGACGACGACGCCAGGCTGTGTGTGTGTGTGTGTGTGTGTGTGTGTGTGTGTGATTCCTTCTCTGCCTTGGGTGGGAAACAGGTTCAAAATTTTCTCACGTGTGTTTTCCTAGTGCCGTTGGAGAGAGAGAGAGAGAGAGAGAGAGAGAGAGAGAGAGAGGGAGAGAGAGAGTAAAAAAGATCTACACATACACTTACCTCGGGTGTTTACTGTTTGTGTGTTTCTAGGTAAGTTGAATTAGCTTGTGTGTGTGTGTGTTAAAGTTATACCTGTATATGTATGAAAGTGAAAAGTTTATGTGAAAGTGTAATATGTGTGTGTTTGAATGTTTTGTATAGGCTACATGTGTGAAAGTGTAGAATGTGTGTGTGTGTGAATGATTCGTGTGTACGTGTGTATGATTTAATGTGTGTGTTGGTCAGCTTAGGCTAACCCCTTAACGAACACACACACACACACACACACACACACACACACACACACACACACACACACACACACACACACACAGGCACTAAAGCAGGGCAGCTGGCACGATAAGAGGAGGAGGAGGAGGAGGAGGGGGAAGAAGAAGAGGAGGAGGAGTAGGGGGGGTAACGAAGGGGGTGTGGGGGGAGGGGGGGGGACATTATGGGGCCAGGGGGTGAAGATTTTGTTTATATTGCAGGGTCACCATAAACTTCTATCTTAAGGGGGTGCGGGAGTAGGGGACAGGCTTGGGGGGGGGTACAAAGCCACGAAACACCATATGGATATGGGAGGAGCTTGTTTCGTGGCCTAGTCAGGAGGAATCAGAAGCCTCCAATTTTTGTACACGATCACAGGGTTTTTTTAACTTGAGGGGTGGACGTATTGACTCTCTTATTTTTGGAACGTGTTTGTGTGTTTTTGTTTATTATTATTTATTTATTTATTACAAGTGGAGATCATGATGTTGTTTCCTCTAATATCGAAAAGCTCACTTATTTTTGGAACGTGTTTGTGTGTTTTTGTTTATTATTATTTATTTATTTATTACAAGTGGAGATCATGATGTTGTTTCCTCTAATATCGAAAAGCTCACTTATTTTTGGAACGTGTTTGTGTGTTTTTGTTTATTATTATTTATTTATTTATTACAAGTGGAGATCATGATGTTGTTTCCTCTAATATCGAAAAGCTCACTTATTTTTGGAACGTGTTTGTGTGTTTTTGTTTATTATTATTTATTTATTTATTACAAGTGGAGATCATGATGTTGTTTCCTCTAATATCGAAAAGCTCACTTATTTTTGGAACGTGTTTGTGTGTTTTTGTTTATTATTATTTTTTTTTTAATTACAAGTGGAGATCATGTTGTTGGTTCCTCTTATATCGAAAAACTCGCTTATTTTTAGAACGTGTGTGTATGTGTGTTTTATATATTTATTTATTTATTAATTACAAGTGGAAATTATGATGTTTCCTCTGATATCGAAAAAAAAATCCTTGTTTCAATGTGGTAGGTTTTGCAGGAATCATTTTTTTTTTTTTTACTTTTTTTTTTTTTAACTTTTTTTTTTACTTTTTTTTTTACTTTTTACTTTTTTTACTTTTTTTTTTTACTTTTTTTTTTACTTTTTTTTTTTACTTTTTTTTCGTCAAGTAACAAAAGGCAAAATTTCAAAGTGGCAAACAATAGCATTTACACAATTTTGGTTATGAAAATGAATTAAGATACGGGAAAGATATAGTGAATCATATAGTGAATATTAAGGTATACGGGAATGATATAGTGAATCAGGGTGAATCATAGTAGTGAATATAGTGAATCATATAGTGAATCATATAGTGAAAGGTGTCAAGCAGGTCCCCGAAAAATAATGAATGAATTAATGAAAAAGAAAAATAACATCAAACCATTGCATGATGATTGTGAGTAAAAGTAAAAGATTATTCGACTGGGTTGGTTGGTTGGTTGGTTGGTTGGTTGGGTTTTGTGTGATTTTTTTTCCCAGTGTGTTTCCGTGATTAGAATTGTGGGTTGGGAAGAAGGAGGAGGATTATTTTGATTGTGTAAAATTGTCACTCTTTCACAATACTCTGATTTTGATTATGTGTAAAATTGTCACTCTCACAATACTCTGATTTTTAGTATGTGTAAAATTGTCATTCTTTCCCAATACTCTGCTTCAGTTATTAGAAATATTATTGGTCGGGTGGGAAAGAAAAAGGAATTTGATTATGTTTAAAATTATGTTTAAAAAATTCCGTGTTTGGGGTGGGAAGAAGGAATTTTTTAGTATGTGTAAAATTATCACTCTTTTTCCAATACTCTGCTTCCGTTATTAGAATTATTTTTGGTTGGGGTGGGGAAGGTGGAATTTTGATTATGGGTATGTGTAAAATTGTCACTCATTGGATTACGTGTTGCGAATAATTTTTATGGGTACCTCGTCTTTTTATATTGGTATTGTTGGTAGGAATGCAAAGAATGATATATAATTAAGAGAGGTGGAGGAAGAGGAGGTGGGGGAAAGGTGAAAGGGTAAGGAGGACGATGAGAGAGGAAAGGGAGAGGAGGAAGAAGAGGTGGTGGGGAAAGGGAGAGAAGAAAGATGATGAGGGGGGAAAGGTGAATGAGAGGGGATAGGTGGATATAAGAAGGAAGAAGAAAGGAGGGGAAAAGTGGATGAAGGGAGGGGAAAGGTGGATGAAGGGAGGGTAAAGGTGGATGTGAGGGGTGGTAAAGGTGGATGTGGGTGGAAAGGTCAGTCATTAGAGCTGTAAGAGTGAGAAAGTTTAGTTGCCTTGGTTGAAATGGATGGTTTATTTACTTACGGCAGAGAAAGCAAGTGAAATAGACTTAGTATAATTATAAATAGATACAATATATAGATAAATAGATACAATAGATATAGATAGATACAATAGATATAGATAGATAGATAGGATATATTTACGATACATAGAGAAAGTAAACATGTGAGAGATAGAGATATGATAAAGGAGACCAAATACATTATGAAATCTCTCTCTCTCTCTCTCTCTCTCTCTCTCTCTCTCTCTCTCTCTCTCTCTCTCTCTCTCTCACACACACACACACACACACACACACACACACACACACAAGCAACTATATATTATCTCGCACACACATACGCAAAACAACTCTCTCTCTCTCTCTCTCTCTCTCTTGACCGCCCCTTGACCCCACATTCCCAGGGGTCACGGAGGTCAACACTCAGGGGTACCTAATTTTTTTTACTCACCCGTCGTTGTGTGTGTGTGTGTGTGTGAGAGAGAGAGAGAAAGAGAGAAAATATATACAAGTAGTTGCTTTTGTGTCTGTGTGTGTGAGAGAGAGAGGGAGATAGAGATAATATAGTTGCTTTTATGTATGTATGTGTGTGTGTGTGTGTGTGTGTGTGTGTGATGAGGGGGCGGGGGTCAGATTCAGACCTCAATTAATTCAAACCAAAACTCAGGGTCATTAATGTCAAGGAGTGTCGGGATAAGAAGGTCAAAGGTCAAGGGGTGAGTGAGGTCAAATAGAGGCGATAAGGCGGTACCTATAATTAATCTGGGATAGGTCAGGTCAAATGGCAGATTATTGCTAAGTCGAAGATGGATAGTAATTAAAATAATGATAATCTTTTAACAACTTTTTAGGAATCGTTGTGAATAGTAATGCAATAGTAATAATAATAATAATAATAATGAAAATAATAATAATAATAATAAAAATAATAATAAAAATAATAATAATAATAAAAATAATTAAAATAATAATTAAAATATTAATAATAATAATAAAATTAATGATAATAATAATAATGACTAATTATAATAAGGGATAGTGATAATTATGAATAATAATAATAATAACAATAATAATAACAACAATAACAACAAACGAAAAATCCACATCAAAACACGAACTAATAAATAGAGAATACAAATTAGCGATAGGTATGATGAAGTAGCGACGCGTTACATTTCACCTTCCCTCGATACTAGAGATTTATCACGTGTTCCTGATACCACCGTGAAGAAAGGGGGTAATGGAGGGGGAGGGGGAGGGGGGGGAGGGGGAGCTGGAGTAGGTGGGGTAGGGGATGGGCTGTAAATGAAATACCACAAAATTACTCTTTAACTACAAATGGAAATGATTGGTTGTTTGTTATTGAATTGGAAAACAAGTTGTGTATATAACGTAATTTTTATTATTGTTTTTGTTTTTATTTTTATGTATAGTTACTGTTCAAATAACTATAAACTATATATAAATGGAAATGATTGGTTGTTTTTGTATTGGAGATAAGTTGTGAATATTATAACGTATTTTTTTTTAGTGTTGTGTTTTGTTTATTTTCACGTATTTATTATTTAGTTGTGAATATTATAACGTATTTTTTTTAGTGTTGTGTTTTGTTTATTTTCACGTATTTATTATTTAGTTGTGAATATTATAACGTATTTTTTTTAGTGTTGTGTTTTGTTTATTTTCACGTATTTATTATTTAGTTGTGAATATTATAACGTATTTTTTTTTTAGTGTTGTGTTTTGTTTATTTTCACGTATTTATTATTTAGTTGTGAATTTATTATTTAGTTGTGAATATTATAACGTAATTTTTTAGTCCTCCCTCTCCCTCCCTCATCACCTCCCCTCTCTTCCCCCTCCCTCTCCCTCTCCCCTCTCTTCCCTCTCCCTCTCCCCTCTCTTCCCCCTCCCTCTCCCCTCTCTTCCCCCTCCCTCTCCCCTCTCTCCTTCCCTCCCTCTCCCCTCTTCCCCCTCCCTCATCACCTCCCCTCTCTCCTCTCTTCCCCCTCCCTCTCCCCTCTCTTCCCCCTCCCTCTCTCTTCCCTTCCCTCCCTCCCTCCATTCCCCAGTCGTCACATCCTTACTTCCGTTCGGTAATTTGTTTTCTCATGATAATTGTCGGTTCTATTGTGGCTGCTTATTATTTTGGAATGCTTTTGTGACTCCCTGGTGATGGTGAAATGGAATGATGGTGATGGTGGTGGAGGGGATGTTGTGATGGTGGTGGAGGAGATGGTGTGTGTTGGTGGTGGAGGAGATGGTGTGTGTTGGTGGTGAAGGAGATGATGGTGTGTGTTGGTGGTGGAGGAGGAGATGGTGCGTGTTGGTGGTGGAGGGGATGTTGTGATGGTGGTGGAGGAGGAGATGGTGATGGTGGTGTTGGTGGTGGAGGGGATGTTGTGATGGTGGAGGGGATGGTGTGTGTTGGTGGTGGAGGAGATGGTGTGTGTTGGTGGAGGAGGGGATGTTGTGATGGTGGTGGTGGAGGAGATGATGGTGTGTGTTGGTGCCTTGGTGCCTCTCATATCGGTGTGTTTATTTTTGTGTGCGTCGAACTAATGAACTTGACTTATGAAGCCTTCGTTTGTGTGACTCTCTCTCTCTCTCTCTCTCTCTCTCTCTCTCTGTGGCGCCAAGGGAGGTGAGGGTTACATGAGGCTAATCCTGGGGGGGGGGGGGGGGTTGACTGTGACTGTGTGTGTGTGTGTGTGCGTGTGAATGTGTGTGTGTAAGAATAAATGTGGGCGTGTGTGTGTGTAAGAATAACTGTGGGCGTGTGTGTGTGTGTGTGTAAGAATAACTGTGGACGTGTGTGTAAGAATAACTGTGGACGTGTGTGTGTGTGGGCGTGATTAACTGTGGTCGTGTGTGTTTGTATAATCGACAATCGTGAGAGAGAGAGAGAGAGGGAGGGGGGAGAAAGAACGCGCGTGTGTGTCAGTGTGTGTGCGATTGAACAGAGCAAGTGAGAGAAGTGGTCAGAACGGTATTCAGTTACACACACACACACACACACACACACACAGTGAATTACAGTTCCCACAATCACGTAAATACAAGGCCAAGTGTGTGTGTGTGTGTGTGTGTAGGTTGTGAGAGGAGAGGAGAGGGGAGAAAGTTAGGAGACACCTTTGCATCGTAGGAGAATATTATATTTATTTACGGTTTATGATGGTGTGTGTTTTTATCAATAATAATAATAATAATAATAGTAAAAATAAATATAATAATTCAGTAACAATAAGATTAATAATAATAATAGATCAGTAATACATAATGATAATAATGCATTAATGATGATAATAAAATACAGAAAAAATAATAATTCAGAAATAATAATAATAATAATAAAAATATACGCATGATGGAACCTGTACACTTGCTCTTTTGAATGTTGATACAAGTTGTCACACGTTACCCACGACCACACACAAACACACACACACACACACACACACACTCACTCGGAGCCTGCCCACACATAGCCACCTATATAGAGTCTAGGTGGCTATGACACAGCTCTCTCTCTCTTTCTCTCTCTCTATCTCCACCTAACTCACTCCCCTTTCTCTATTTCCACCCTAACTCTCAAGTACCGTTCAAACACTGTCTTACTTTATCCACCCTAACACACACACACACACTCTCTCTCTCTCTCTCTCTCTCTCTCTCTCTCTCTCTCTCTCTCTCTCTCTCTCTCTCTCTCTCTCTCTCCGCCCACAAATCTAAATTTACATTGACCATACCTCACATACATCTCTTCCTTGACACACACACGCACAACTGTAAATCACCCCCATAGCATAGTCTACTCATATGTACCCTCTCTTCCTATACACACACACACACATACATACACACACACACATATATATATATATATATATATATATACAGGATAGACTGTAGTAGAACTTATAATAATCTAAACTTTGACACTGGCCTCTCAGTTCCCTGCTCTTTCTCACTCCTCTCTTTCCTCTCCCCTCCTCCCCTCCCATTCCCCTCCTCCCCTCCCATTCCCCTCCTCCCCTCCCATTCCCCTCCTCCCCTCCCATTCCCCTCCTCTCCTCTCTTTCCCCTCCCAGAGTTTAGAGACACACACAAACACAGAGAAAGAGAGAGAGAGAGAGGTAGAGGTGGGTAGGTAAGAGTGTGTTTATGTAGAGAGAGAGACACACAAACAGAGAGAAAGAGAGAGGTAGAGGTAAAGGTTGGCTAGGTAAGAGTGTGTGTTTATATACAGTATGTGCGGTACTTGGCCTGGGCTGACCTGATTATTCCACCCCCGCGTCAGTCACTTAGGTGTGGAGGCAAGGATGGGAAGGGGAGGGAGGGTTAGGTAGGGCAGGGCAGGGGAGGGAATGGAAGGTTAAGGAAGGGGAGGGGAAGAGAGGGTATGGCAGAGAAAGAAAGTAAGGGAAGGGGAGGGAAAGGCAGGGATGAAAAAAGAAGAGTAGAGGAAGGTATGGTAAGGTAGGGTAGGCTAAGGCTAGGCAGGGCAGAGAAAGGTAGAGAAGAGAAGAGGAAGGTAAGACAGGGTAGGCAAGGCAAGGCAGGGTAGGGTAGGGGCGAGACGGCTTGGCACTCCCAGCTAGATACAGATAAACCACCTAGTCTTGTATATATTTAAAGTCTAATTTGTCTTCCATTACATTTAGACTACCGAAAATAATGTCTAGGACTTGAATGAGTAAGCTGGTACGCGTTTACTAGATTGATAATAATAATACAAATGATACTAATAGCCTAATGGAGTGTCTGTCATCTGACGCTTTTTTGCTATTGTTTACATCTCGTTCTTGTTGGGTTGGATAGATGGATAAACTGAAACTGAAGTGTCCTATGCTTGTGAAAATTGAAACTGAATTACTAGTTTTGCTTCGGCTATTGATGACAAACTAGAAAATCAGACGAGTGAGATTATATGAAAATTGATTGTTGTTTTTATTTTGCAGATTATTGATAAAAGATAAAAAAAATAGACACGTGAATATTTGCAGTAAAGTTGGTAGCCAAGTGTAACATTTGCATAACTTGAACACTGTGATAATGGAAAAGAAAGAAATATATTTATATAATCTATTTTAACGTGGCATTTCCCCCAAGTCTGTCTCTGTTTGTGTGTGTTTGATGTTGGTAAAAGTTCATTGACCTATATTCCTACGTAGAGAACCTTCAGCCCACAGACAGATAGACAAACACACACGCCAACCAACCATCAAGATATTCAGCAACAGCAACAGTAAATTATCGAACCAAAGGAACGGAACTTTGTAAAACCTGACAGACCCACCTCGCCCACTTCTATAGCCTAGCCTACTCACTTACTCCTACAAACACCACACGTGCCTGCCTGATTCATCTTCTTCTTGGATAGCCTAGTGTAGTGAGTGTGGTGTGGTGTACTGGGGTCGTGTTGTGGAGGTGTATAATATATAGCATGTCTGAAAGTTTGAGCTAGATATCCAATAAAAACTTGTGGTGAATTGGAAAGGAGTTAGGCTACCACCGTACAATACGTAGCCGACTGTATATCCTTTCAAACATTGTGCCTCTTGTAGTGTAATATAAACGAGTTGGTGTATAGAAATCTCCCTGAAAAATTGAGCAAGTTTCTCCTTAAACTATTGGTAAATCGATCTCTTGTGTGGGGAAGGAAAATTGAAAGGAATATACATAGCCTCTCTCGTATCCTTTCAAGCTTGTTTCTTTGGTGGATAGGCTAGGCTACTTCAGCGAGTTGGTGCAAGGGTCCCACTCGCTGTTAGAAGACACTAATAGTGTAGCCTATCTGAATTCCCCGATATATTGACCGAGAACTGGAGGCTTAAGGCTGATTCGTCCTGACTATGCCACGTAACAAGCCCCTTCAATATAGGTGGTGTTTCGTGGCAATATTTGAAGGACTCGTTTACTTCCAAAATTCCAACTTTATCACGATTCCCTTGTATAGTTGGTGAACCCCGAAGCTGTGTGAAGACGTCTCGTGTGTGTGTGTGTGTGTGGTATAAGAAAGTGGAAAGGAGTTAAAACCCTGTCATTTGTGTAGGAGGAAAGTGGAAAGAAAGTCCTCGTGCACGTGAATACATACATACATACATACATTATCCACCCTTGACCACTCAGCAGCACATCATCGACTGACTACGGAAACTTTTTGAGACTGAAACATACAAAAATAAGTGACGTGGGTGGTGTTGGTGTGATGATGATGGCAGACACACACACAACTGTAACCCTAACCTAACCTAATCTATCTAGATAACCTAACCTATCCTATCCTGCCTTAACTTTACCTATCCTTAGCTAACTTCACATATCCTGTCCTAACCTATCCATAAATAACTTAACCTAACCTAACCAAACCAAACCAACCTTAACCTAACATACCTCATCCTAATCGAACCAATATCAACCTAACCTAACCTAACCCAACCCAACTCAGAACACAACTACCACCACTATGGGTAACGCGGTAATACAACCCTGTACTAGTTCTGGAGAGTCTAAACACAACACACAACAAAGGGACCAACACAACAACAACAACAACAACACCTCCTTTTGTATTATGCGTTACAGCAAGTCCACCGAATCGCTCCCGGAAGAGGTATAGTATTTTGTGTGTCTGTGTATGTCTGTGTGTGTGTGTTTAAGGTGAAAAAGAAAGCGTGCTTGTTGTCTAGGTGTTTTAATGTCTCATTCTCTGTGTTTCTCTCTCTCCATAAATCCACACCTCCCTCGCTTCCTCCTCCTTCCCCCTCCCTCCCTCCCCCCTCCCCCTCCTTCCCCCGCTTCCCCCCTCCTCCCGCGCTTCTCCCCTCCCTCTCCTCTCCCCTCCCCCGTCTCTCCCCCCCCCCTCAGTGGCACGCGAGTCAGGGGCCTGGGAAGATTCACGAGGGGGAGAGACTGTGGTGTAGGAGGAGGCAGAGAGACCACACAGTTGAGGGGTCGAGGCTACACACACACACACACACACACACACACCACAAGCATCACAGAGGGCAGGAAGAAAAGGCATACAGCCCCAAAATAATTACACACACACACACACTCATATAGAGGGGAGGTATAGAATGAGGCATGCAAACCCACACAAACAGTATTTTTACACACACACACACACACACACACACACACACACACACACACAGAAGAGGTAGTACGATGTATGTAAAACTCAGACAAACATCAATTACACACACACACACACAGGGGAGGTAGAACGAGGCATGCAAACCCACACAAACAGTATTTTTACACACACACACACACACAGAAGAGGTAGTACGAGGTATGTAAAACTCAGACAAACATCAATTACACACACACACACACACAGGGGAGGTAGAACGAGGTATGTAAAACTCAGACAAACAACAATTACACACACACACACACACACACAGGTCTTCTCCATTGTTTGAGAGCCTAGTATTATCGCTTCTTGTTAACCTTCTTCCTCATCTTTCTTCAGTGAGTTATGGCCATTCATCACGAAACCTTCACCCACTAGTGTCTTCTTTTCACCCCTGTGTATGTGTGTGTGTGTGTGTAGTTTCTGTTTGTCTGGGTTTTACATGCCTCGTTCTACCTTGTGTGTGTGTGTGTGGAATTACTGTTTATTTGGGTTTAACATTTCTTGTATATATCTACTGTATATACGTTACCTCCTCAGTGTGTGTGTGTGTGTGTGTGTGAAATTACTGTTTGTCTGGATTTTGCATGCCTCGTTCTACCTCCCCTAATTTTGTGTGTGTATGATTGTATGTGTGTCCTTCCTTCCATGTAGCCTACGATCATAATAGATAAGTAAATGAGGAAGGCCACATTTAATAACATATTGTACCCGGTAAACGAATACCAAATCTGAATGATAATCTCAACTATATTTGTTTACACATTTTGTACGTAGTTCTAATAAGAGTTTGTGTGTGTGGTTTAAGGACCCTGTGATCGTGTAAGAGAATAATTTATTGGAGGAGGTTTCTGATTCCTCCTGACTATGCCACTAAACAAAAAACAAGATCAGTCCCTATAGGTGTGTGTGTTTCGTGGCAATATTTGAAGGACTCGTATACCTTCACATTTTCTGACTACATCACAGGGTTTCTTAATTAATATCTCGTTCTAATAGTGTGTTTGTTTCTTTCCCTCAGGTGAGTTGTGTTGGTGTTTGTGTTGTTGATGAGGTATTGTATCTATCCTAGCCTACCTGGTCTTTCCGGTCGTGAGGTAAGCTTATCCACCCGCGTGTGTAAGTAAGCAGCTTGGATAATTTTTTTTATATATTTGTTTAATTAAGGAGGAGGAGAGTAGGCTATAGGCTGTTTTTTTTTTTTTTTTTTTGGTAAATTGGAGGGCTACTGATTCTCCAAAATTATTATTATTATTGTTATTGTTATTATTCTTCCGACGTATACTGTAAGGTTGTGTGATTAATGGTAACTCTTGAATGTTTGTTATTGACTGACTGACTGACTGACTGGAGAGGGAAAGACGATCTATACCCCAGCTGTGTGTAAGTACTTATGGAAGGGAATATAGGAGGGAGAGAGAGGAAAGAGATGGATGGAGGGAAGGGATATATATAGAAAGGGAAGAGATGGATGGAGGGATGGGATATATATTTAGAGAGGAAAGAGATGGATGGAGGGAAGGGATAGAGAGAGAGAGGGAAGAGATGGAGGAAGGGAGGGAAAGGATATATAGAGAGAGGGACAGACAGATGGACTGAAGGGATATAGAAAGAGGTACAGACAGACAGATGGAGGGATTTGTGACAGATGGACCGACACAGACTGACAGGACCGACAGACAGATGGATTGACATACAGACAGATGGACAGAAAGAGAGAAAGAGAGAGGGAGGACAGGCATTTTGGAGAGTAAGAGTGAGAGTGAGGGGGTGTGGTGAGAGCAGAGATAAAGAGAGAGGGAGGACAGGCATTTTGGAGAGTGAGAATGAGAGTGAGGGTGTGTGGTGAGAGCAGCAGCTGGGCGTGACATCCTACACTGACATGGGCGGCTGTGGTTTTCTCTCTGTGTGTGTGGACTGGATTGGAGTGGGCGAGGTCCGGTGTCAATGAGGTGTGTGTGTGTGTGGAGGGAGGGAGGGGGAATAAAAGATGTGTGTGTGTGTGTGTGTGTGTAGGAGGGGAAAGAAACGGAGGGGAGGGGAATAAAGATGATGAGTGGGAAAGGGAGGGGTAGGAAGGAGAAAGGGAGATGGTGGAAGTGGTGGAGGAAGGAAGGAAGGAAGGAAGGAAGGAAAGGAAATCAAACCTCACAGTAAGAGAAACGCAGGAAGAAGAAAATCAGATGAATGTAGAGAAAGAGAAAGTGAAGGAAGGAAGGAAGGAAGAACCACGTATAGATAGATAGATAGATAGACAGATAGATAGACAGGAAAGAGATAGAGGAAATAGATAAACATTGGACTTATTCATATTGTAAAGTGTACGCTATATGGAGTTAGGAAGATATAACTCAAATGAAATATATATAGGGTGTAAGTCATAATTAAATATTATTATTTTAGGTGGGAGGGAT
>JAWZYT010003748.1:0-70000 GCA_034508575.1 Petrolisthes manimaculis | reverse complement strand
GATGTATATATATATATATGTGTGTGTAGGTATTATATATTCTTTAGTGTAGTTTGTAGTTTTTTTTGGCATAAATATAAAACCCGAGTGTTTATGTAAATGCAAAGAGAATAATATATAGTGTAAACGTTACGGTGCTTGACGTGTAGGTAGGCATGAGGAAGGATGTAAATGTTTGTGTGGGTAGGACTCTGGTGTATGTGGGTATGTATGTATATTTGGTTACATGTGGGTACCGATTACATATTGATACGGATTGTAATGTGGGCGAAGTTGTGGGTGAGTGGGGATAGTGTGGGTAATTTTTGCTGGTGTTTGTTTGTTTGCTTGTATGTGTGGGATTTGTAATATTAGAAGAAAATAATTTGGGAGATGAATGCATTAATGAGTTGGGTTGAACACAAGTATTATACGAATATTATAAGACAGGACAGTTGTGTGTGTGTGTGAGAGAGAGAGAGAGAGAGAGAGAGAGAGAGAGAGAGAGAGAGAGAGAGAGAGAGAGTGATACAAGTAGGGATTACGATATAAACTGCAAGTGTGTGTGTGTGTGTGTGACTATGCAGACGGTGGATTGCAACATATAGATGTGTGGGTATCTGTTGTGGTATGGAGTGGGGGGGGGGAGAGATAGATGGTGGGATGTGGAGGTGGAATATGATTGTGACATACTGTATCCTATATAAAACATAACATAAGCATTTGTTTGCCTCCTCCAAAGATCACAGTCATATTGGGCGTGAATGTGGATAAGTCTGAGATAGTTTAGACATACCTAGATGTTACATATAATAGCCATGGATGTGTTTTATAGGATGAATGAGGAATTATTGAGTGTATGTGTGTGTGTGTTGGGGTTCCAGGCTAAAAACAACTATGAAGATTCAACAAGCTGTATCTTGTGTACCTACTACTGTAATGCAAGTGTCATGGTGTAATGGGGATGCTGATTTACATAAACCGTATTGGTATGAATTTTAATAAATCGTGTAGAACAATTGTTGTCCAGTCACTCGTGTTAAGTCTTATTAACTACTGTATAAGGATTTGGGGTACCACCAACACTACTCAATTAAGTAAAGTTCAAAAACTACAAAATTTTGCTGCTAGAGTTTCTTTGGGTGGGTTGAAAAAACATGACCACATCACCCCCGCTTTTAAGGAGTTGGGTTGGTTAAAAATCAAACCTAAACACATCCTGGATGTCAATATGGCCATGTATAGGTCAGTGAACAACCTGAACCCTAAATGGCTCCATTCCTTCCCAACAGTCCACAGCAAAACAAATAGTGTGACTAGACAACAAGATAATCTCATTATTCCTGGTACAAAGACTGACACTGGTGCTAGAGCTTTTATTGTAAATGGACCAAAGAAATGGAACTCACTGCCTAAAAGTATCAGTAATGCCAATACGCTTTCTGTTTTTAGATCCAGACTGATCAAGTATTTATTGCAACATTCATATGACTATAAATGATATTTTCCTGTAAACGATGGATATTATTTTACTCTACATGTATTCCATAACTATTTTAATATTATTTCATATTTACTCTTTTAAAAACATTAAGTTTTAATGTTATTTTATATTTACTCTCTTTTAACAACATTCAATTTTAATGATATTTTTTATTAATTTTACCCTCTTTTAACAACATTCAGTTTTAATGATATTTTATGTTTACTCTCTTTTAACAACATTCAGTTTTAATGATATTTTATATTTACTCTTTTAAAAACATTCAGTTTTAATGATATTTTTTATTAATTTTACTCTTTTAAAAACATTCAGTTTTAAAGATATTTTTTATTTACTCTCTTTTAACAACATTCAGTTTTAATGATATTTTTATTAACTCTCTTTTAACTTTATCACTACAGTAATTTTATATTTATTATAATTTTATGTACTTCTGTAATTTCTTATTCACTCATAGCAAACCTAATTTACTTTTCTATGTTATTTAATTTTTATAATGTTTGACGAGTAGACGACTGTCTACCATAATACTGCATGCACTGACTGTAATAGCCACTACCCTGTGGAAAAATAAATGAATTTGAATTTGAATTTGGTGTTGGTGGTGGTGAGAAACTGTTCATTGAAGTTAGTGGTCCCGCCCCCCTCCCTCCCCACCGCCAACTCCCCAGTTTCTACCTACCACAATATAAATATCACTGTTTCTTGGACCTACATAGCCTAGTCTGCTTTGGTGTAGTGTCATGGTGTTGTTGGTGTTGGTGGTGGGAAACTGCTCAATGGACTCACAGCCTGACGAGTTTTTTCCCCAACTTCCTGCCCCGGGGATGAGTTGACTTGCTCCGGGAAGAGACAAAAAAAAAAAAAAAAAAATCCCTGGAAATGTTGTGAATCACTGTTACTCGTACGTCTGGCTGCCCGGCGCACGGTAGATGGGGAGGGAGGGGATATGGCCGTGGGTGTGTAGGTATAGAAGGGAGGGGACCAGGGACCTGTGGGACTAGGGGTGTGGTCGTGGGTGTCGGGTGGGACAAGGGGATGTGGCTGTGGGTGGGAAGGGAGGGAGGGGGTAATGGGTGTCAGAGTGGTGGATATGGTATATGGTATTTCGAAGATCCAAGTACTGTAGTTTTTTCATAGGTTATCAGTTCATACTTATAATAATAACAGATGAATAATACACTTACTTTGGTAAATAGATACTCACTTGTAAATCACAAATGTTATCATAATATAATATTTTAATAAACAAACTAGGAAAAGCATCTGAAATATAAATAACTACAATTGTTACGAAGTTTATACGTCAAGAGGAAAGTCACCAAAATTGTATATTATGTGTATCTTATTTGAAGACTGAGAACCCAATCACCAAGAAAAAAAAAAATCATATTAAACTCAAATCGATCTCGCTTAGCCAGAAAATGACTGTAAAATAATCCAGGAAAAGTGACTGTTGCTGTACGACACGTTGGATAGGTTCTCCCTCCTCTCCTTTGGTTCCTTCCTTACCCCATCCCTCTCCTCCCTCTCCCACGCCCATTTCCTCTCTCCCTCCTCCCCCTTCCCCTCCCTCCCTCGCCGACAAAGCCACTCAGCTGATCCCCACCTCTCCTTGTTCCTTCCTTCCCCCATCCCTCTCCCGTCTCCTCCCACGCCCTTTCCCTCTCCCTCCCTCCCTCCCCTCTCCCTCTTCCACGCCTCTTCCCTCTCCCCCCCTCCACCACCCCTCTCTCCCCCCCTCCTCCCCACTCAGCTGATGATCCCTAGAGCGAGTCTCAGCGAGAGAGTGAGTGAGTCAGTTACTCAGTTTCATCCCACCTGTGGCTGTGTGTGGTGTGACGGGATTAGATTCGTCGTTTACTTTTACTATTATTTAAATTCGTGGAGTCATGTTGTGTGGTTATTGAAGTACAGAATGAAGTTGGCTCAAGTAGCAGAAGTCGTAAGGAAATAATTTGATACAACAAACTGAGGCAGAATGAAGATGACAGGGGTAAGTTCACGTGTATTATAGTTTTGGTGTGATTTTTTTATAAAGTGCAATTCATTGTTGCTGTTGTGATTGCAAGTTTTCTGGGTTATCCCGGTTTATTGTGAATTAATTAAGGTATCCTACTGACATGAGATTCCTAATACTATTGTCTTTTGGGTAGCTAAGTTTTTCAGTCAAGTTATTAATGTTGATACAGCCGCATACCACAAGTCGAAGGTTTCATCACAGACCGGATGGACGTAATTAGTAAGCTATAACTCAATTATCTTTTGAATTACATTAGGTATGTTCAGTGTTATTTCGATGTAGTGAATGTGAATAATAATATATTCTTCAGTCATTTGATATTGAGAATTAAGCCTGGGTTAATTACCATGTTGAAAATGTGTTCAAGAGATTAGATAGTGTAAGGAAATAATTGTATTGCTTTGGACCCCTACGATTGTTTCACATGTCAAATTGTGATATTACAGATGCATAATAAGAATACTGTTAAAGTAGCAGAGTATTAATATTATTATTATTATTTAGTCCATGGATTTCAATGCCTCTCTCTCAGCGCCCCTTTATTAATTTTGTTATTTTTTTTTTTTTACCTTCGTCCGCTTTCTTCCCATTTCTTAATCCCTTCTTCCCCCTTCACAGTTATTTTTTACCCTCCTGTCCCTCGTGTCCTAATCCCACACACACCCCTGCCCATGGACCTGAAAAAAGAAATCTCCCTGACACTGTTTTGTGAAAGTGAGATCAACGGGTGAAAGGAGAAGTTATCATATTTTAACGCAGAGAACCGTGCAATTTCCCAATCTCCATAAACGAATTGAACGTACGCGTAGGTAGAAGTGGTAAATATTATTATGATTATTCTACACACACACACATACAGACCTTATTTCCAGTTGCTTGTTTATACTGTGCAGTTTATTTGGTTAATGCAACTTTTGGCATTGCTATTAATGTGTTGATGTTTTTGTCAGTTGTTATATAATTAGATCGTCAAACGTAAGGCAAAATATACTTTACTGTAATTATTATATTTAGCGAGATGCATTGCCAGACTGAAGGAGATTGAAGGAGATGTGTATGATGTTAGCTGAATATTGCATTGTGTAATTTGCTGTTAAAATTATAATATCAGGGCCTAACAATATGTAGGACTAAAAAAAAAATAGATTAAGAAAATCACATACGGTAAATTAGTCTATGGTTCTGCCACGTGCAGCAATTGTGTAATATTTAGTTTAACTTACAACCGTATATTAGGCACTTAATAATGTAGGAATGAAATCACACAAATAATGACATATCCGGTAGGCTACGGTACACAAGGCTATTTATTCTTCCTTTCACATTTGCTTGTTGTCTAAGTTATCGGTACACATAAAATAATTCATCATGACAGTACTAACTTGCGACACGAGTAGAAAGCAGGCATGAGTACGATGGAAAATGTGTGTCAGTTGGGCCAGCTCCAAGACGGACAGACCACCCAAACATAAATATTTAAAATTACCGTATGGAGTGAACTGTAAAGGGTTCCAGGGCATGGGAAGAAGATGGGGTAGCCTAATATTTTTTGGGAGAGGAGGGAGAAATGGGCGGGAAGGGTTGGGTTAGGTTAGGTAGGCAGATGGTAGGTAAGGATGGGAAGGAGGAAGTTTATGGAGAGAGAGGGGGAAGAGGGTCCTGGTGGTGGGTATTGGGCATTTGTTTCTGGTGGAAAGGTTCGAACAGGGTACGATAGAGAGAAAGAGAGATGGGTGGGGTGAAGGATTTAGGGTACATGAGGGTGTGTGGGGTACAGTACAGTAGAGAGAGATATATATAATTAGGGCAAGAGAAAGGTGAGGAGATGCTCTTTTATGGTAACCTAGGACTTAGAGGGTGGTCGTTGAGAGGATAGAGAAAGCTGGAATGGTGGGGATGTATAATATAATACTGTCAAAATTCAAACCCAGTAGAAGGTTCAGTTGACAACATAGCGTGAGGGTAAATAAAATATCCACAGTTGGACACAGGAATTCGTGGTACAGCCCACGCAGGTGGAAGATTTTTGTTCCATCTCCACTCCAGTAGGCTAACCAGTGACTTGTCGACTTATCGTCGCCATCCCACATCATAGTTTCTACCTCTGGTATATCTTTTTGGCCACTATGGAGTTTCATACTGGAAGGAGATGAATATTTTCCACCTCGGCTGTACCATAAATTCCTGTCAACTGCACAATCACTCAAGATATAAAATTATCTATGCCGGGTAATGAAAGTTTTGGATATAGTATATAGTTGTATACTTTAAAAAATTGGGTTGTCTTTAAAACAGGAAAAAAATAGAACTAGAAAAAGTAATTGTTCATATTAAAAAAAAATGGGAACTGCTGTCCATTGAATTTCTATACCTTTAAGCTGTTATTAGATTCTTCATCAAATATTACTTAACCTACCTAACCCAGCTGATGTAACTTGTTCTTTCAAAATCAAATGGAGAGGAAGGCAATGGATGAAATTAATAAAACCTGATACTTGTCGCTGGGGGACGGAATTGAATTTTTCATTAGGCTAGCCTAGCTATTCCCTGTATTTTCCACTTTCCAACATTTTTCTCCCAGACTGCAGTAGGCTAAATAGTTTTCTTTTTTAATTCACAAACTCATGTTTAAATCCGTCTTGCTTCCGTTAACCGAACATTAAAATTATTATATTTTTATATTTGTTGTTTCGTGGCATAGTATGGGGGAATCACAGACTTTCCAATTCGCCAACAAAAAAATCTCCCCTATAGGCAGGCCCTAAGTGATTCTCTCCTTAACTCAATCAGAATACACTTTGGGAAAAACGGAAACTTTGTCCTCATTGCTGCTGCTGCTCCCCGGAACCCAACCTGACACTCTATTATTCTATTGGGGTGAGGGGGGGCTGACCTTCCGGCATGCTTCGGGGCGGGTTGGGGTGGGGCTGGGGGTGCAACATTGATGGCTGGTTGCTGGCCGTCCTCTCTCTCTCTCTCTCTCTCTCTCTCTCTCTCTCTCTCTCTCTCTCTCTCTCTCTCTCTCTCTCTCTCTCTCTCTCTCTCTCATAGAAACGCGCGTACCGTAAATATTGGTTTGAGACATACGGGCTAGATTCTTTCTTTCCTCCCTACACCTCCCTCCTACGTCCGCCCTCACTTGCCCCTCCCCCACCCATCATTCTTCTCGCTCCTCCCCCAACCGACCCCAAACCCCCACTTCCAGTCTGTTCTAACCACATCCCATAATTTCGTTCACCTAAGTTTGAAAGTAATTAATTAACTAGCCAATAAATAATTGATAAATAGATTACTAAATTAGATAATAATTAAATTACTAAATTAAATAATAATTAAATTACTAAATTAAATAATAATTAGATTACTAAATTAAATAACAATTAAATTACTAAATTAAATAATAAATAAATTAAAAAATAATAATAATAGATTAATAATTTAAATAATAAAGTAAATAATTAACAAATAAATTATTAAATAGATTAATAATTTAAATAATAAAGTAAATAATTAACAAATAAATTATTAAATATATCAATAATCAAATTACTAAAAAATAAATAAATTATCTGATAAATATATTAATAAGCAAATTACTTAATTTTGTTTAAAGCTAATAAATAAATTAGTAATAAATAACTAAACTTGTATTAAATTTTATAAATTAATTACTAATAAATATCATGGCACCCCAATACACCTGTACATCCTGTTCTGGATCTTTCGGCCCCTCAATTTTCGCGAACAGAGACGTCCATTTCTGTAGATTCTGCCAGCTGCGTGAGGAGATGTCAACCGACTTGAAGGCAGCACACCACATGATTGAGGCCTTGAGCAAGAAGTTGGAAACGCTTCAAGAATTCACCACACTCAACGTAGGAGTGACACCAACACCGACCGTACCAGTTGACACAGCCCCTGTACTTACTGCCTCTACACCCTCACCTTCACCGGCACTACCAACCACACCGTTACCTCCATCGACAACACCAACGACTTCCACTTCTCCACGGGAGGAGTTCCGCATCGTCAGGAACAACACACGACCCAGGAAGAACATCATACCCATCACTACATGTCAAAACCGCTTCAAGATCCTGGCACAAGACGAGGACGAAGACGACACCGAGGTCAGGCTGGTTGGTGACTCCATGGTAAGGGGTCAACTCTCCGAGTTTTGTGGTCGAGCACCCAAGACTAGGAAGCGCTTCTGTATCCCAGGTGGCGGCCTAGACGACGTGACCGACGTAGTGGATGAAGTGACACGCCAGGCCCCCGACAACACCACGTACGTCATCCACATCGGAACCAACGATGTATTGAAGAATAGATCAGAAGACCTCCTCAACAAGTACCGACAGATGATCGCGAAGTTCAAGGAAAAAACGAACAACATCATACTTTCTGGAATCATCCCCCGCAGACAAGCCGACACTCGTTTTTTCAACACCGCCACCAGCATCAACCGACGACTTGCCAGTATCTGCAACGAGGAGAACATTGATTTCATCAACACCTGGGATAAGTTTTATTTCGACAACTCGTTATTCTCAGATGATGGTGTCCATCTGAACCAGGTAGGATCGGCCCGTTTCGGACGTTTGCTGAACGACGCGGTCATCAACCATCGATCAAAAAACGGGACTACCCAGGTACGTCAAGGTCAAGTAACGTAAAACAAATAAATAAAGTAAACCAAAATAGCTTAAAGGTATTTTACGTAAACGCTCGCAGCATCCATAACAAATTTACAGATTTAGAGGAATTAACTTTCACAGAAAATTATGATATAATCGGCATAACCGAATCGTGGCTAAATACTGAAAACAGAGATTTCCTAGCAGAGTATAAAATTCCCGGTTACACAATATTTGAAAAAGGACGAACAAATAAAAGGGGAGGCGGAGTTCTATTATATATTAAAGACGATCTTAAACCAATCCTATTATCAAAGCCACATATTGATAACGTAGATACACTATATATACTCATTAGAAACAATTGTGGGGTGAAACTTTTGTTAGCTTTATTATACAGACCCCCAGCCCAACCAGTACAAACCGATCGTGATATCTATGAGCAATTAAACGAAATTATTAACACGCAACATTCCATAATTCTTGGTGACTTTAATTTACCAGTAACAAAGTGGGGAGAACCGTTATCAGCTCATTATGGTCAAGATCTTTACACTAACTTACAAGAGAGCTCCCTTATCCAATTTGTCAACAGCCCAACTCGTGGAAATAACGTTCTTGACCTAGTATTTGCAACAAACGAAGACATGATAGAGAATACTAACGTAGGTGAAGAATTTACCAATAGCGACCACCGCATAATCACTTTCAGTATAAATTTTAACAAAAGCGACATAAAGTACAGCTACGAAAAAATCCCCGATTTTAGAAAAGCCAATTTCAACCAACTCAGAGCGATACTAAAAGAAACCGACTGGAAATGTCTGCGAGACACTATTGACATAAATACACAATGGAACTTTTTCACTAATGCGTACACAAAAGCGGTCAGGGATAGCATACCATTAAAAAACCGACGTTCAGCACAAAATTTAAAGCCCAAGTGGTGGAGTAAAGATATAGCCGACTGTTTACGAGCCAAAAAGAACGCCCATAATAAAGTAAAAATCACAGCCAATAATGACGACCGTGCCAAGTTTACAGACTTACGAAGAAAAGCCAAAAAGTTAATCAAACAGAGTAAAAAGGAAATTGAAAAACACGTTGCAAATCAGAGTAAGACAAACCCGAAAGAGTTCTACAGTTATATTCGACAAAAGAAAGTACTTACATCAACTATCGGTCCAATTCTTGATGAAAATGGGGACTTTACGACAGATGAAGAGCGAATGAGTAGTATCCTAAATACTTTCTTTGCATCAGTCTTTACTATAGAAAACCCTAACGATATACCAGCTAAAACAACAGTCCAAAATGAAAACACCGAGGTTTTAAATAATATCAGCATAACAGAAAATGACGTAATCAAATGTATTGATAAATTAAATGTAAATAAGTCACCTGGGCCTGACACGATCTCCCCTCGCGTAATAAAGGAAGCTAAAAGCGAAATAGTAAAACCTCTGACTCTGCTATTTAATTATTCTTTACACACTGGAACAATACCTGATGATTGGAAGCTCGCTAACGTAACACCAATATTTAAAAAAGGCAGCAAATCTTTACCTAGTAACTATCGCCCTATCAGCCTAACCTCAGTAGTATGCAAAATGTTAGAGACAATCATACGAGATAAACTTACAAATCATTTAGAGGAAAATAACTTACTCAGAGACACTCAACACGGTTTCCGCAATAAACGCTCTTGCCTAACGAATCTATTAGACTTTTTAAATGACATTTTTAACGAATATGATAAGAGTAAAGCAGTAGACATAATTTATCTAGATTTCCAAAAAGCCTTTGACAAAGTTCCCCATAAACGTTTAATAACTAAATTAAAATCTCACAGAATCCAAGGCGACACCGTAAGATGGATAGAGAACTGGCTAAGAAACCGTAAACAACGTGTGGTAATAAATGGTAAATCATCTAATTGGACTGGCGTTACGAGCGGGGTGCCACAAGGGTCAGTTTTAGGCCCAATCCTTTTCCTAGTTTACATAAACGACATAGATGAAGGCCTCTCATGCATAATATCGAAGTTTGCCGATGACACTAAAATTGCAAATACAGTACTCACTACCGCACAAACTAAAGAAATGCAAGATAATCTCGATAAATTGTCGAATTGGGCGAAAACTTGGCAAATGTCCTTCAATGCAGATAAATGTAAAGTACTTCATATCGGACATCGTAACGTAACTGCAAACTACTCGTTAAATGGTAATCAAATTAAAAGCGTGGATCAAGAGACAGACTTAGGGGTCACAATATCAAGTAACCTAAAACCCAGTCAGCAATGTACAGAAGTAATTAAGAAAGCAAATAAAACTATCGGCTTTATTGGCAGAGCATTCGAGTATAAGTCTAAAGATACAATCCTCACTTTGTATAATTCCTTGGTCCGTCCCCTTATGGAATATTGTGTCCAAGCCTGGTGCCCGTACTACCAGAAAGATATAGTAAAATTGGAACGAGTCCAACGTAGAGTTACTAAAATGATACCATGTCTACGAAACAAAACGTATGAAGAGCGGCTAAATAAATTGAATCTATTCCCATTAGCACAACGTAGATTGAGAGGCGACTTAATCCAGGTATTCAAAATAATCAAAGGCATAGACAATATGGACTGCAACAAATATTTCAATATCGACCAATCAAACTACACGAGAGGTAATGGCTGTAAAATCATAGGTAAATCTTTTAACTCACACGAATCCAAGAATTTCTTTTTTAACCGAGTTGTCAACTTATGGAATGGGCTTCCCCGTAACGTAATAGAATGTAACACAGTAGATAGCTTCAAACGTCGCCTTGATAAACACCTTGCATCTAATCCCCGACTTTCGATGTTTACTAATGAATAATTTTTTACCCATTACAGGTGGCAAGTTAGCCAAATTTCAACTACTTTCTATCTTTCCTATAAAATTTCCTTGTGGAGTTTTCTCTACCAACTCCACAAGGTTCTGACTCCTAACTTTATTTCCAATACGGCTCAGGCCGGAGGGATTGGAGGGTGGGGAGAGAGCCTTCTACTTTGCTATCCTTACCTACGACTATCACTGGGGAGATATTCATTCTCTACCAGTAACCTTCTAATCAGATCACCCCGTGTGGACCGTAAGGTCTGTTGTGGTCTGTGATTCTATGTAACTCTATGTAACTCTCTCTCTCTCTCTCTCTCTCTCTCTCTCTCTCTCTCTCTCTCTCTCTCTCTCTCTCTCTCTCTCTCTCTCTCTCTCTCTCTCTCTCTCTCTCATATATGCATGTTGTCAGATTGGTTGCTAGGGTTAGGTTAGGTCAGCTCTCTCTCTCGTTGGTAGGCAGGGTTAGGTCAGTGACAAGACTCCCTCTTGATAAATGGATGCGACTGAAGGCATTTCTTACTTATAACTTTTCGACCTTGATAATATTCCTGTAACATAACAAAAATAGCTGGCTTATAATAATTATTCCTGTACCATAACAAAGAATAGACTGGGTTTAGATTTAGTTCTGTATCATAACAAAGATTAGACTGGCTTTATATTTAGTCTTGGTTTAGATTTAGTTTTAGTCCTGTAGTAACAATAGAATCTCCCCTTAATTAATGGTGGTGGTGTTCTTATCAAACGTGGCCAAGTGGTGTAAACATACTGTAGATACCGGTAGAGTGTGTGTGTGTGTGTGTGTGTCGTGATGCAGGATGTGAAAGTCAAGTGTTGTTGTGGTGATGATGATGATGGGATCTTATCGTTATTATATTATGCCTCGTTTTGATTATATTTCATTTCAATTTTATTTCTTTACTTTCCATTCCCTGTGTATAGTAGAGGACTTAAATTACTATAAAGTAAAAGTAAGAGTTTATATTGATAAATGTTCTACCATAATAGGCAGTACACACACATACATACATACATATTTTCCTTAATATTCTTCTGATTTTCCCCAACTTGTTTTTTTCTTTCGTTCTTCCTCGCCTCCCTTGTCCCTTTCCTTCTCCCATTTCCCCTTTAGTCATCATCCCGCATGCCTGCCCTCTTCCTCCTCCATTTCTTTCCCATTTATCCTCTCACCCCTCCCCTTCTTCATTCCTTTCCTAGTTTTCTTATCTCTCCCTCTCACCACCCTCATTTTTCTCCTTTCTGCTCTTTCATCTCCCCCTTCCATTCGTTCTTATTTATTCTCTCGCCTCCCCTTCTTTCGGTTCTCCTTTTCTTCTTTATATTCGTTTCCTCTCGTTTCTCCTTTCCTTCTTTCTATTCTTTTCCTCTCGTTTCTCCTTTCCTTCTTTCTATTCTTTTCCTCTCGTTTCTCCTTTCCTTCTTTCTCTTCTTTTCCTCTCGTTTCTCCTTTCCTTCTTTCCTCATCCTCCTCTCTCGTTTCTCCTTTTCTTCTTTCTATTCTTTTTCTCTCTTTTGATTTTCACTTGTCCTGTTGCCTACCACTGAGGGGCGTATATCGAGTGTCAGGTGTTGATTGACGGGTTGGACAGTGTTAAATCCACCCCTCTCCTCTCACCACTCTCCTCCTCTTTATTCGTTCCTATTCCCTCTCCTCCTCTCTTCGTTTCTCTCACCACTCTCCCCCTCTCTTCGTTTCTCTCACCACTCTCCCCCTCTCTTCGTTTCTCTCACCACTCTCCCCCTCTCTTCGTTTCTCTCACCACTCTCCCCCTCTCTTCGTTTCTCTCGCCACTCTCCTCCTCTCTGTTAGTTCCAAGTCTTTCCATCTCTCCTCTCCACTTCCACCTCACTCCTGTCTCTCTCCTCTTCACTTCCACCTCTACCTTCCTTCCCAACCTCCCCTTCCCTCCTTCCCCACCTCCCCACTCCTCCTCCCCCACTCCTCCTCCCCCACTCCTCCTCCCCTCCTCGTTTCATACTGTATAATACGGTACCGGTATATCCTCTGTTTTCCCGTATACGTATAAAGACAAACAAAGGGTTATAACTTCCCCTATAACAACTTTTTAATGCATCCATCCTGCTTGAAATTACATAGCCTAGGTTTTTTTTTTCTCGGTAACTTTCCTCAACAACAATGAAAAATAATTTAAAAAGAATTACAAAAATGATGATAAATTGTCTAGGCAAATAATAATAGAAATAATAATCATAAGGGGATAGTATACTTTTGAAAGATTTGAGTGCCTTGATTCCTCCAAAGTATGCCAAGAAACACAACCAGATTGATAAATATAATGGTGTCCTGTTATTTGAAATAGTTTGGAGGAATCAGTTGCTCCTTATTTACCAGCAGTGTACTTAATTCAGGTGGCAAATATTTCAGAAATCATACTTTTAACTTTCTATCATCATTTCGTGTATATTAAAACTTTCACTGCTTTTTAAGGGGATAATTCACTTTTGTTACATTGGAGTGCCTTGATTCCTCCAAAGTATGCTAGGAAACAGGACCTGATGAACCAAAATAATGGTGTTGTGTTGCTTGGAATAGTTTGGAGGAATCAGTTGCTCCAGATTTACCAACACAAAATTTCCCCCCATAATTAAGGACCCTGTGAGTGATGTAGTCAGAAACTTGGAGATCAGAGAGTCCTTCAAACATTGCCACAAAACACTTCAGCCAAATGTTTCCTCTTTCATGCACGTGGTTTCCTCCCCTCCCCCTGACTTCCTGAAACCGGACCCCCCCCCCTTGACTGATACCGGACCTCCACTTCCCCCCCCCACACACACACAAGGCAGTTCGCTTTGTCAGTTTTGTTGCATCCGCTTACTGTAACTAGGCTATCGTTGTTTCAATATAACTAAGCTATCGTAGTTTCAATATAACTAGGCTATCGTACCTTTGATATAGGCTAACTAGGCTATCGTTGTTTCAATATAACTAGGCTATTGTAGCTTTGATATAACTAAGCTATCGTAGTTTCAGTATAACTAGGCTACTGTAGCTTTTTATATAGCAAGGCTTGTATGTAGTTTTAATACCATAACTACTAGGACTATCGTAGCTTCAATACCATAACTACTAAAAATAGGGATATCGTAGCTTCAATACTATAACATAACTAGGCTATGGTACTTTGTTATATGGAAGATGGGACTCCAAGCGTAACAATAATTAAAGCTTTCTAAACCAGATAACCAATCCACGTAACACTCCTACCGTGAAATTGAATTGTTCAAAACTTGTGACTACGAGAAGTTATTACTCACTCAATTTATAATGCTCGTAAAGAACAGATGTAACTATTGGCACTACATGTAACAAGCAAAATATATATTATAGTCTTTCTGAATGTGAGAATTTGGATGAACTTGTGTGTGTGTAGCCTAATCGAATCAGGTAGGGTACGGTGAAATTTGTATTTTTTTGTGAATTTGAGTTAGATACTGTGTGTGTGTGTGTAAACGAATGAGATAAAGTGAAGTGTGTGTGTGATGGCGTTAGGTGAGGTGTGTGTGTGTGTAAAGTGAAGTGTGCGTGTGTGATGGAGTGAGGTGAAGTGTGTGTGTGTGTGTGTGATGGAGTGAGGTGAAGTGTGTGTGTGTGTGTGTGTGTGTGTGTGAAAGAGAGGGGCTGTTTGTCACGACTGTCATGAGGAAGAAATCTGAGGTGTGCATGTCAGCGAGCCACACCTGTAACGCGAGACAGCTTGCTATGTAACACCAGCAGTATGTGTGTGGCCTGGACGTCTGTGTGTGTGTGTGTGTGTGTTGCCTTCAGTTGATATTATCGTAGGCGTAATTACAGTAATATATTATTATAAATGTACGAAAAAAAAATAAAAATAATACCCGGTACACACCCACATTTGCGCGCGTGCAATGGTTTTGTGTGTGTGTGTGTGTGTGTGTGTGTGTGTGTGTGTGTGTGTGTGTGTGTGTGTGTGTGTTGTACCATACTTGTTTACATGTGTGTACTTGGAGTCCAGGTGCATGTAAGTATTTGCATATGTTTGCTAACGAGGTGGTTTATGCATGTATGTATGAGTGTAGGTTATAGTCAATAGTCACTTTCTCTTTGCAGTTTATTCATTCTTAAGTGGGTAATATACTTGTGGTACAAGGGAGCGCCCTGATTCCTCCAAAGTATGCCAGGAAACAAGACCAGATGAAGAAAATTAATATTTGGTAGCCAATTGCCTGAAATAGTAAGGAGAAATATTGAGTTGCTCTAGATTTATCAACACTGTATATACGTCTTAATTTAAGGGGAGATTCTTTTGTTGATAGATTGGAAGGTCTCTGATTCATCCAAACTATGCCAAGAAACAGATCCCCTATTAGGCTATAGTAACTCCATTGAGGGTAGGCTATCTGTTTCCTGGCATAGGCTATTTAGGGGTTGTGTTACCCTGTTGGCTTATGTGTGAGAGGTCATCTTAAATATTTACATACATGACAACACGATATTAATTAACATACCCAGTGATTCATAATGTTTGTATACCGGTGTATAAAATTGCAATAGAAACCCGCGTAGGTTGAAGTTGTTGGCTGTACCATTATGTTCAGGGAAATATAAATAAATTGTATATATATAGCTAGCGTGAGTTTATTCAGAGGAATGTGCATGAGTGTATGTGAATATCCTATGTGTGTATTTTAGAGCTGTGTGTGTGAGTGATTTGTGTGAATAACTTGAGGTATGTGAATATGCTATGTGTGTATATCAGAGCCGTGTGCGTGAGTGAGTCTGTGTTGAGAGCAATGTGCGTGTGAGAATAATGTAAGTTGTGTGTGTATTCAGACGTGTGTGTGTGTGTGTGTGTGTGTGAAGCAGAACAGGGCAACCAGTAAAAGTGTGACAGGCAGGGGTGTGTGGGTGGAGGGAGAAAGAGGGGAGACAAACATCCGTGAAGGAAGGGAGGGAGGGAGGGAGGTGGATGGTGGTTGTGGTGTGGATGAAGGTCGGTGAGGGTAGGCTAATGCAGATAGATGTGGGTGAGTGGTGGGGGAAGGGAAGGGTGGGGTTAGCCTAGCATGAGGTGTGTTGGTGTGGGGTTGAGGTGTGTGTGGGTAGGCTAAATGTAGATGTGGATGAGTGGTGGGGGAAGGGAAATGTGGGTTTATCATGAGGTTTGTTGATGCGAGGTTGATTATGGTGTGGGGGTACAGGTGTGTGGGGTTAGTATGAGGTTGTTGGTGTGGGAAAGGCTGTGTTATGAGTAGGCTAACAGGCAGGCCTCTAATTATTGTACTGCGCAGTGGTGTGAGGTTAGGCTATTTTCTTATATATATTTAGGTGCGATTCAGGTTTGTGTGAGGTGAGCTTGAAAGAAGGTGGAGTGGGGAGGCAGGCAGGATGTGATTTGATGGTGTGAGGTTAGCTGTGTTGCTGGGAAATGTAATAATAAGGTTACTTTTAATATATGACGATAGATGTTATAGGTAAATTGAATGGTTACTGCTGATGCCTCCAAATGAAACTGGGAAACAAACAAATAGCCTACATTAATAAGCAAGTAGGGGATCTTGTTTCGTTGCAATTTTTGGAAGTTTGTACTTTTTTATTAGTCTCCCAATTAAAACCCAAAACAAAATAACGATTCCCTCAAGCTTATTATTATTATTAATTATTATTATCTAGGCTACACTTTTATAGTTATAATTTTAAGTTATTTATTTGGTCTTGTCATTATTTTATTAGGATGTGTGTATGTATATTTTTCATTTTTACCATTTTCATTATTATATTTTTATTTAATCTCGGACATGTTGTAGGCTATGTTGGATTTGGATATGTATTCGTATTTTTTTTTATCATCTGCATTATTTTATTTTTATTTAATCTCTGACTTGTTGAACATGTGAGACCTGCTGGCTGGAAGGAAGGGCACAAATGAACTGAGTCTTGGCGTGGGAACTACCACTTCTTTGCCAGTCTTTCATTGGCTGCATGTTAATTATTTTTCCCCCATCGTGTGATCTTGCCGCGGCTAGACTAGGCTACTGTAATTATCTGGAGGCTACCGATTCCTCCACACTGCACCACATACATACATACATACACACATACATACATACAGTAAGAGACCTGCTGGACATACCGAGTCTTTGGAGAAATCTTACTTAGCCTACTTGGTCTCCACTTCACTAACAATATTATTTCCCATGCAAGTTTTTCATGGATCTATTTACTCTATAACGGTTGTCTTGACTGTATAATTTAGAGGACCCCGTGATCGTCGTGTGAGAGAATTGGTGGCTTCTGATTCCTCCTGATTATGCCACGAAACAAACTCTTTTAACATAGATGGTTTTTCGTAGCAATGTTTGAAGGACTTGTTTACCTTCAATACCTATTCTGACTACATCTTATGGGCCCTTAAGTTGTCTGTATGTATGTTTCCTGGCTTAGTTTGGAGGAATCAGTAGCCTTTAAGTTCACCTATAATTACTGTACAGCTTCCCCCGTTATCAATCCCTTTTTTCCTCTTTGATATTGATCTTGGAGAGTTGAGATGCTGGTCACGTCTCAGGAAATATAACAATGATTGTGTTCTCGTCTAGATTATTAACTTTGCAGGAGTTATGGGGAGAGTGTCTTTTGGTAACCTACTACATGCATTAGAGCGCCATGATTCCTCCAAAGTATGTCAGAAAACAGGACCAGATTAAAATCAATCAATAAATAAATGGTGTCCTGTTGGGATTAGTTTGGAGGAACCATTATCTCCAAAAATGACAACTTCGAGTCCTAAACTACAGTATTTCGGATTATTGTTCATGTATTCGTGTGCGTAAAACTCCAGTGAACATAGAATTATTATGGTAATTCGTAATTATTCGTTTTTCAGTCATGCCTAAAATAACATATGTATTTTCTCCTCCAGTGAACTAATTAAGAGTCATTGTGGGCCATTCGTCTATCCATCATACATTAAATAATAACACTTGTCATTTTCTCTACATGACAAGGTAGTTTATTGTGGTACAGTAATTTGTCTTTCCGTCATAGTGGAGCCTATTGTAGTAATTTGTTTTTCAGTCATGCCTTTAGAACCCTGGGATCGTGTATGAGAATTGGTGGCTTCTAATTCCTCCTGACTTTGCCACGAATCAAGCTCTTTCTATATAGATGGTGTTTAGTGGCAATGTATGAAGGTCTAATAATTATCCCCAATATTCTGACTACATCACAACATTGGTTCCTGAAATACTAACACTTGTAATTTCCTCCTCAGGGCAAGGTGGTGATCCGACCCATCGCCTTCAAACCGGTAGCATCTGGTGTTCAGGGGGGCGTGTCATCCCCGGGTACTTGTGGAGTGACCATTGGAGGCTCAGCTGGAGGGTTTGTAGTCCACAGTTCCTCCGGCACCACAACACAGCCTTCACGCCCAGACCCTCGATACACCTCCACGCCCACGCTGGTCAGGGGCGGCATTCATCACTACGGCAGTAAGTGCACTTTGTGTTTAATAATATATCAAGTACAGTATTTAGAATGTAGGACTATTGATGCCAACAACAACATTTAAGTTATTTTGCTTATAACAGCGATCATTATAAGACCAATCTTCAGTTAAATGAAATATTTTTTCCCAGAAGTAATTTTATAATATTATACGGTCGTAGTTATCCTTGTATTGCATCACTTGCAAAAAAAAATAGATAAAACAAAGCTAACTTTTGCTATTTGTGTTTTGTACAGGTATGGGTGACCTCAAAACAATGAGTCACAACAGTTACTCTCTGGATCGCCGAGGACTGGTTACCCCTTTGTCATCCAGAGGACATTATGAACAACACGTTAATGACAACAACAAGTATAATAGCCTAACTAAACTACACAATAATAAAATTATCTCCATGAACAACAAGAATGCCCTCAACAACAGCCATAGCAGTCATAGTAGTAGTCACAACAACAGTTATAACAACAACATTAATAACAGCATCAGCAGTAGTAGCAGCAATGGTAGCAACAAGAGTCCCTCGTCATGTCCACCCCAACATATTCGGCCACCGTCCCACCAGTCTACCTGCAGTAATGTGGAGGAGTGTCCGCCCCAACACAGACACACACAGGACAGCAGACTCAATGGAAGCTGTGAAAACTACAACGGAAGGCTCTCCAGCACTTACGACAATGCGTCCACATACACTCGTGTTAATGGGTACCCCAACGGTGACCTACCCCGCTATGACAGCCTCAAGAACCTGTCTAGTGATTCAAACCACACGTTCGGACACCACCTTCACCACCCGGCCATGAGTAATGGTTTACATCAACGCATGGGAGGCTCGGTCACAAACCTCACCCGCATCAATTCAGCCCACCACACAGGCTCCATTCAGGGCCTCGACCGCTCCGGATCAAATATTGGCCTAGACCGATCTGCCTCAGTCACTGGCTCGAACTTGGACAGGTCAGGCTCAGTGAGTGGCTCAAACCTAGGACTGGACAGATCTATTTCAGTAACAGGATCTAATTTGGGACTGGACCGGACAATATGTGGGTCTGTGGCTGGATCTGTGAGTGAGTTAACCCTTGATGACCACCATCAGACTCCTTCACCGTCAGACTCAGGTGTTGCTGAACTGGAGGCCATGCTCAAAGAAAAGGACTCCGAGATCAACACACTCAGAGAGACCATGGAACAGAATGAACAGGTCATATTCAAGGTAAGACCAGACACATATACTATGGAACTCGTCATGCAGTTAATATATAAGATGTTAATACAATTAAGCAATTTTAATTGATATTTAGTAATATTATGTGTGCAGTGAGTATTCTGTTGTACTTCAGTAGAGAGAGAAAGAACAACAGTGTGGCTATGTCCTACTGGGCCTGGGTCTTCATAAGGCTGGACCCTGTGGTAATATTTAATGGATATAATTTAGTGTTGGTTTGGTTTCTAAGAAACAGATGAGATGTTAATGTCAAAGAGTAAGAAATGCAATGTTACAGGTGTATGAGGAGAAGGAAAAGACATGGGAGAGAGAGCTGAAGAAAATTCGAGACCTCTATGACACCAGGTTGAAGGGTGCCCAACAGAAGGCCCTCAAGATGGAACAGTCCCTCACCACACAGACTTATCAGGTACAGTATACAATATATGAATATGACCTTCACCCTTTGTTACTAAACTTCACTCCTACTGATTGAAGCTGCAACATGTGCTATATACTGTATATTGTTTAGTATTAATGCATTTGTATTTCACACCCATTATCTCTGCCTTAATTTTAGCATGATTAGAGTCAATGAGCATACTGTAGTTAAAATTTTATATTTCTACCAATACATTGTCAGCGGTTAGAAATGTAGCCAAGTGAGTGACACTTCAGTAATGGTACATTGACACATGAATTGTACATCAATTCTCTTTCCATAATATTTGATACCTGTAAATATAGGACTGTTATGTAGTGAGAATGACATTTTTCACTTTGAAATAAACATGTCTTGGTTTCAGCTACAGCAGGAGAGGAGGAAGCTGATGGGTGAACTGGAGGAAGTACGAAGAGAACGAGATGGTCACCAGGCCCAGACAGAGCAGCTCAGACGAGAACTCAACTCCCTTAGGTCACAGTTAGAGGAGACGGAATGGAGCCTATGCCAGAAATCAGGTATGTGAAGTGCAATTATGAACAGTATAGTAATTCCTTTCCACTTTTGGGAAATTGAATGAATAATAGCATTTTCTGAATTTATTGTAATTTGATTGAAACTTTACATCATCCACTAAGTCCCTGAGCTTCCATCTAGAAAGGGCACCTGAGTCTCTCCGTTATGTCTCAATTCCTTGAGGATGGATAAGGAAAGGTATGGTAGGAATATTGCTGAGGTGGTTGGGAGCCATTTTGTTCAGGTTGACCTTGGGCCTGCCTATAGTGCATTTAAGAGGCAGTGTTCCAAATCCATCTCCCACATAAGCCAAGGACAAACAGCAGACAGTTATGTAGTTTCAGTCACAGAGATATAGGGTCTGCAGGGCTGAGTACTGTGCTGTGAGAAGTTGTATATGGTGGATTTTACTGTTGTAAGGCTACCCCTCGCTGATGTACAGCTACTGGTTGCTGACCCCCCAGTTGACAAGGCCACACCTCTGTTATCTGAGTATGTGGAGGGCTGTGGTCAAGTTGAAAGGGGGTTAAGTGGTTGGTGTCTGTGTCATTGCTGAGGAGTTACTGAAGGCAGTGGGTGAAGCCACAATCTAGTAATTGTATGCAGTATGGGAGGCTGGTACCATTCCCCTAGACTAGAAAGGGAAAGGGACCTGCTTGGCTGCAGCAATTACTGTGCAATAACTACTCATGATCAGTCTCAGTGTGCCAGGCAAAGTGCTGACTCATCTACTGACATGCGTTTGTAACAACATTCTGAAGACTCAGAGGCTGAGCAGTCTAGTTTCACACCTCGGAAGGCAGTCATGGACCATATCCTGACAAATCAATCTAGGATGACTTCATACACCATGACAGTGTACCCTGCAGCAGTTCTGATGTTGTTGATTTCAGTGAAGGAGATAAAGATAAGAGTCTGTATGGTATTAGTGCTCTTGGTCTTATAACTATGAGACCTAGATACTCATTGCTGCCATGAGGACTCATCTAAACTCTTTTGGTATTGAGTGTCTTGACAGAATTATGGGTTATACCTGGAGGAACTGAGTGTCCACCCAGAGATTACTCCATGAAACTGTCTCCAGACCTATTACCAACCTGATCCAAGAACACCAAATTCAGCTATTTGGACTTGTGGCTAATTTCCCCAAGGCTGACCCTCCATACAAGGTTATACCTGAAAAGGTTAACACTTGCTGGAGGAGGCTGACGGAAAAGCAGCACAGCTCGTGACTGAAGCAAGATGATGATTAATGCTGAGGTGAAAAGGTTGCCTGCATGGAGGAATCCCAAGAAACGTAAAGTGCAAAGCAGTTGCACAAAATAATCATACTCTACCAATATTTAATTTTTACTGATGAAATCAATGTCTTTCACAGGAGAGATATCATTGCTAAAGACACAACTGAAGGACTCTCAGGGAGACCAAACAACACGTGGGCATGAATTGCTACATCTGCGCGCCCAAGTGAGGCAGTACCAGGCAGAGGTGGAGCGAAGACGGGCTGAGATCACTTCTCTCCATGACTTGATGGGGCAACAGAGGCGGGAGTCTGGAGATTTGAGACTACAGTTGGACCAGGCACAGCAGCAGCAATCACAGGCACGAGCACATGACCAAGATCTTAGCTTGCAGATGGATAAACTCAAGTCAGAGGTGGAAGCCATGAGAAGAGACTGTGACGTACAGAGACAACAGTTTGAGGAGGAGCGTGTGAGGTGGACGGAAGAAAAGGAGCGGGTGATACGCTATCAGAAGCAATTACACCAGAATTATGTAGCCATGTTTGGCCGTAACCGTCAACTGGAGGAAGAGGTTGCCAGACTCACTGGAGTCCCACTCCCACCACTTAAGACTTTAACTCCACCAAAATTCCCTGCTGTATATGCAGACATAAGAGATGCACCTGCAATCACGCAGATGACTAGTGAATCCAGGTGCTGACCAGGGTTCCATAAAAATTGTACAGTATTGACCCACTACACTGTAAAGCCTGACTTACACTGATTTGAGTGTGGTGTACAATGATATAGTGGGTTATATGTAGCCTTTATTGAAAGTGGTGGTTTAATACCTCAATAACAATAACAGTCAATGTATATACATTTGATAATTAGAATGGCAGTGCACTACCTTGAATATCCTATGAAAGGAGATAAATTATGTATCTGTAAAAACTAAACAAGTGTTGTGCAGTTAATGGTAATATAAATTATATTTATATTTGAATCTAGGGTATTAATGTGAGCACCAAGGATTATTAAGCTATTTGGGAGCTTACTGATATTTTTGATGGATAAATTAGGTGTAGTAGTTAATATTACTGTATGTAGTTAATACCAAGTCAATATAAAGAACCCTTGTTTTGGCCAGAGATCATCTGGTACTCAGTCAATCTTTGCTCTGCTTTGTATCACAATGTCTCAGGATGTTTCTATTTGTAAAAAAAAAAATAGATATATTTATCTTTTTCCATTGTAGGTTATTACAGTAAAGTTAGATTGTCAAAATCTTAAAGTACTGTACTGAGGTCTAGACTCCCTCAGTAACTTGTCAGTTTAAATGAATCAAGTACAGTACTATAGTTTGTAAGTATTCAATACCCATAGCAATAGAAGGTAAAGAAACCAATGAAACTAAAACTCCATTTGTGTCGGTTGGTTGCCAGAGGACCCACTGGGTTTGATTTCAGGAAAACTAACATTGCTCTTTAGTTTCATTCATGTGACGTCGTCTTCCATTGTAACACTCCTAATTTATCGGTTTACTATAAAATCTGACTGAAAATTAGTTTGGCATTTATTTACATAGTGCTAAACCTAGCCTGTAGTGGTTTAATTTGTATACTTTCAACAAGATTGAAACTGGACTTGCACACATTATGTTGGTACCTCTGGATCCAATTTGACCTCCTTGGCTCATCTTTTACTCTGAATCTATAGGTTACCTGAAGACACAGAAAGTTTCCTGTATCGGTGCCTATAGCATAGCAACACAATAGGTAGATATTTTCTTTAGTCAATCATTAAGGATATAAATCTTTAACAGGGTGGGTGTAGTGACTAGCTACCAGTTGTCCTGAGAAATGTATTTGCTGTCAATTTGGGGTTTGATATTCAGTCAGAGCTTTGTTTTGAAGACATTTTAATTCTGCTGTAGTTTAAATATACACTTTGTAAGACATTAATGAAAATGGTACATTGTCATCCAGGCAGACTTGCGTAAGTAATGTCCCTTTTAGAATAATAGGGTTGACTGAATTATAGTAATAATGAATGGAACAAAGCTCTGACTTTTGAATGGCACAAAACACTATATTCTTTACCCCAGCAATGACAGTTGTGTATAGTGATCATCTCACACTGTGTGCCTGTTACAAATGGGTGCTTTCATACCAAGGGATGTTTTGTCCAGTACTAAACACTGTAACATCAGGGAAGAAGCTAGAATAGTTCAGAACTTTATTGGTTAGCTAGTGCCTACTTCATTACTTATCTATATGTATCAGTTGAGGAAGACTATTGTATTGTAAATTAATTTGTACAGAAATGTAATATTTACAAAACTAATTAGCTACAACTATCAAGATAATTTTTTGTATTATTTTCTTGTCTTAGTGTCTAGCCAAAGGTTATATTTAGTTTCACACTGTATAATTCAATTGTATCTTCAATCACTGTCAGGTTTCTTTAAGTAAGTATACACATAACTAGAATGACTTATTTATTAAATGATAATCTGTGGGTTTCCTAGGGGTTAGATATCTATCATAAAAGGGAAAGCTGTGTTTTTTAGTTTGAATATTAGTTTGAAGTTCCTTTGTTAGTCACATTAGAGTAATATACATTGATTGGCTGCTGACCAAGCTGCACTTTCACTATGAAGTTTCTCTTGCATGAATCACTTGGACGCACTGAAGCCTTGATTTCATTATTTGTGAAAACTGCTGAAACTTAGTTTGATGTACAATATAGGTACAGTATGTTGAACTTGAAGCAGAGAACTTTTTTAGACAAAAATTTGTAAATATTTCATAATTTTTTACTTGATAAGCTGTATGGAATCTAAAACTGACTGATTCTAAGGAAAAGTTGCCTAAAAACTGAAATATTAATTGAAAGTTAACAAGTTTGCTGTTAGTAAATTCAAGTCCAAGGATCAGCATAGTTTCTAATTATTAAGGCACTTTAACTGTCCTTATTTTAAAATATAGACATATAAATATATATATTATATATTATAAAACCAGATTTTCTATGCATTGCTTCCAGGTTTTCTGTCATGTAAACCTGTTCACCTTAAGCTTCTCTACTCCCTCAGTACAGTAACATCCCTCCCTGAGAGAGTGTGAAGAAGTGTGCACAAATAAAGCAAAAAATACTAATTATGTGTATTATATTATCATGTTCTTTATAATTACTCTGTTGCTTTATATGGATTTACAGATATGAAAGCCAAGGAAATTTCCGACCTTTCCCTGCCTGATTATTGGATGGCCATCATTTGATAGAAATCAGGTCATTATATATGTTTGGAAGTTACTGTACTTATTTCAGCTGAACCTGTTTGTGTATCCTGGTAAAAGTGAGTGCAATTTTGTTGTTCCTGAAGCCCCTTCCACACGAGAGGCAAAAGGACGGCAGGCACAAGCAATAGAGTGAAATTCTCTCGCTTTTTACCAGTGTTACCAGATCAAACGGTCTCTGGCAACTATTAGCCACTGCTTGTGCCAGCCAGCCACCAACCCACAAAATTGGTAACAGTGTCTGCCCGCAGTTTTTATGCCTCGTGTAGAAGAGGCTTTAGTGAAATAATAATTGGGACTGACTGGATTCATGACCAGAGTATAACAGTATTATAAGTAAACATCTACAAAGTCATAGTTTGTTGCCACAGTCAATTCTTATTATCGCACACACGATCTGTCCACTGACGTCAACAATACTGTATACAGTTTTTCAGCACATTATGAACATACAGTACTTACTAGTACAGTAGTTGAGACTGCAAGTTTTTCTTAAATAGGGTGTGATGCTGTAGAGACTAATAATTTTCAAATTTTTAGTGGTGGAAAGGAATTATTGTATTGTGACTAGGTAATATTCTACTGTAATCAGTATAACACTAACAATACTAATACCAAATTCTCATACCAATGTGCCCTTGACCCAAGTAGTATTAACTTAAAACAGTATGGGTGTTTGGGATTATTATTTGGTATCTACTCATTCTGCTTGATTTCTATCTAAAAGCGTGCCATCTCCATTGCCAGCACAAGTTTTATCTTTAGTCCTTACAGTATGAATTATCTTGGGAGTCCACAGGTAATATACTAATAATAAAACCCAATTCAGAGACATAATCTTTATTTTGTTCATTACCAGATAAATCTGACCACTTCACATATGCCATTCTCTGAGAACTTATTTGCATGTGGTAACCACACTATACACTGGTGGGGAAAGTCAGACAGGTAAAGCTTTATGGTAATCACTGTTTTTAGTAATACTCTGTTTAACTTCGTAGGAAGGTGAAATGCTTTGGTGTTGCACAATTTTGTACCTAACACTCAGATTTAGTAAATGTTGAATACTGTAGGTAAATATCAGAGCATAAGACCATCATCTGGCAACTTTTCCATGATTGTTCCCTTTACAACGTGTGGTGTAGTGGTGGAAAAAAAATATTACACAGGGTAAGATTACAATAAGGAATCCTATGTTACAATTGATGAATCAAAGTAACTTACTAAAATTAAACAAAAAAAGAATGAAAGTGCGTAAAAACATTTTCCGTAATTTTATAATGGTGCATGAAACACAACTATCAAAGAATGCACAAATGTGCAGATGTGCAAAGAACATCAATCAGTAAATCCATGAAAATGTTTTACAACTCTGATGAACATTGTTATTACACAAAGATCTAAAAGGAATATGTTAGAACTAGATAAATGTTGTGTATCTTTGCTATGACCTAAAGATGGAACTACCAACCAGTACTGGTCTACCCTGCATTAGTGATACAGTAAGTCCTAAACCAGTAGTACTGTACTAGGATTCTAGTTAACAGAAAACTAATTTTGTCCTGCTTGTTACTGTAGTTGTAAATACTCTCACACACACGCATACGCACACACTTCAAAAACGAATGAAAGGCACTGAATTATGCAGTTAGTGAAGGGTAATTTGGTAAGACGTCCCTGTCAAGTTTGAGTAAGTACAGTACAGGTTTCATCATACAGTATTATGTTCACTATTTCAGTGCTTTGTCGGCTTATTATTAATCAGAATATTAGATGCCAGTATAACTTTTTATCCATAGCTATTATTTTTTATAAGTACTGTATCCAGTACAGTATACCAATACCATGAGTAAATGCATACATATCCAAATCACTACTAATTACAAAGAATTGTAAATGACTTTAACAGAAGAGACTTTCTCTTACTTGAGAAGACTTGAATGTTACTGGTATTTTAAAACGTAATGCATGACTAACTAAAGCATAATTTGGAAATTTCATAGTTTCAAGTCTTGTATGGCTGCCTGTATACAAGGTATGACTAAACTGGTAGTATCTAATTTCTACACCAAACATTTCACAAACATATGTATGCTGAAATATTTTTATAGTTTACTACACATGAATAGAGGTCATAATGAATGGTGATTACTTGTGACTCCAATGTTTTTTTTATGTATTTCACAACAACAGACACATCACAACATACCACAACTAACACCAACGACACAGTCTTCCAAAGACAAGCAACCTTCTTCCATAACTACTACTCTAGCCTACTATAAGCATGTGTACTCTATAAGGTAAAATATGCAGTTGCTTGAAGGAATGGATAGGTAACAACATAATATGGAGGAGCCTTTATTGATGGCATTTCACTACTGATTCTTCAGGCCAAAGGGGAGCGATAGTGAAACCTCGTCAAAAAATTAAGGCTCCCTCATATGGTATTCTTATCCAAGCATACTCTACACAACAAAATCTTTACATGATTCAAGGGCAGTGTGAAGTGTTATAGAAGAATCTAACCTATCCTAAGGTTCCATCTTAAGCAGTCTTTAGTAAACTCAAGTGTAAAGTCAATGGCCACCACATACAATGACTTGAATATCTGAGTACATTTGCAATCCAAAATGTGTATCCACAACTCATTGGAGTGTTGAAGAGTCGAGTACAATACTGAAATAATTTTAACCACAGTATGTAGTGTTGGATAAAGGACTTTTCCAAGGCTTATTACCTTGGGGGGGGGGTCTGGTGTGGAAGTGAGGATAACAGCTTTGTAAACCTAGGTTGACAACATATTGTTAAAACTAATAAACCATATTTACCTATTTTTGAAAACAGGCATTTATAAGTGACTTACTAAATGATTATCATGTGCATAAACTATCCCAAAGTAGGAATGACTTAGGAGCCAGTTTACTCATATTTCAAAACTCCAACAATGCACGAATATAAAGTCTGGATTGTGAGCTATAGTGACTCTGGGATAATTAACTTGGGCTGAATACTAAAAGGGAAATTATGACAGGCCTATTTGAGATGGTCCCAAACATTTTCTTGCTATGCATGATAGTTATACTGTATTTCTCAACATGAGTATGTAGTCTTGTCCTTCCACACCACACACCCAACAGATGACGCCATACGACCATATACACACACACACACACACTCAACAAAGGGCCGTCTTCAAGAAAGTCATGGGCTAGGCACTGATAATATCAATAATAACAGCCCTGTAGAATGGTATGTAGCAATTGTACTGTATGTGTTATTGTCAGTGCCTTACCCTTGTGTTATAACAAGAGTACCTAATGTAAAAAAATCTGTTAAAATTAGCACAGAATCTCAGAGGGATGGATGATGCAGCATAAAAATAAAATACAGTAATAAAGCAAAAATTAATGTGAGTCAGCTGAATGAACCTATGATAACTTAAGGGGCTGCAGAGATTGTTCTCAGTGAAGGAGATTAGTTACCTCTGAACTAGCCATAAACCAACACCCATACTGAAGGAACTTGTTTTATGGTATAGCATTGATGAATAGCACGGTTATAGGGAAAACTTTCGACACACGGTAGGACGACCAATGCAGACAACAGAGTACTTTACAAATGTTTTTTTTATCTAATTTCACAGTATAATTGGGCATACTGTAGTTTCAGTTATTTGGAGTTTTTGCTCAATGGAGCATGTTCTAATCAAACCTTTGTTTTTTTGGACGAGTTTGCCTTTATAAATGTGAACATAACTAGTAACCCATTAAAAACTGCCACTAAATTTAGTCAAAGGAATCTGATATACCACACAACTTGAGATCAGCTGTCACGTATACCCAAGTTATCTCTGTTATGTGTGTATCAAAGCATTTGCCCTGAACTGTACTTTCCAATTCACAGACAAAATCACAGCCCCATTAACTATTGACAATGAAAGTATGGTGTACATAGTAATGTGTGGCATGATGTCTTTAGTTTTCATTACCCCACTTTGCATTATGAATACAGCACTGTAGTCTATATTTGCACTCCAAAACTAAAGACATTATCTATTGTGAATATATATATGGTATATTTACAAAAGAATGTACGATTCAATACATACAGTATATTCATTTTTTACTCTTTATCTTCCATAGTTATGAGACACTCAATAATTGATTAAAAGATATATATTTCAGTTTGGGCAATCACTTCACACATCACACTATGACTAATTAAACAATCTTCTACTGCAGAACTTACATCCCTTCACTGACAGGATGCCTCCAGACACATACTATACAGGATACCAAAGAGTGGAAGGCATTTTTAAACTTGTGGTATGCCTTTGCATTTTGTGGGTGGTGCAGTGATAGTTTTTTGAGCGTGTACAAGTTTTTAGTCTCTAATCTGGGTGTATTGTAGTTAACCCCATTCTTAGTCCTACACTTTCACTCTTTATGGTTTGATTCACTGGTATTAATTCACATGTTGACTGCCTGGCATCAACTGGTAACACTATATTATTGGCTGACAACTTCAATAAATTCTTAAGAGGCCTGTGCTGCTGTTGGAGACTACCAATTCCTCTTAACTGCACCAAAAAACACACTGTCTCAGTAGAGCCTACTAGTTGTTTGTTTCCTGGAATAGTTTGGAGGTTTCAGTAGTTTAAATTTGTTGACTATATCACAGGCACCTTAATACTACAGTATATAATGTTTGTTGCCAGAGGGAAGCACTCCTGATGCCTAAAGGTTAAAATCACATCGAATTAACCCATAAACAACACTTAAGGTATTTGATTCAATAACTGAACTAACACCAGACGACTGCACATAGCATGGGAAAATATATATTTTGTATAAGTGTAAAATATATTGCTTTAAAGTTGCATATATTTGCTCATTTACTGGAAACAATTCTCTTTCCTACACAAGAAAACTGGGCCAACTAATTACTGGAAAAACAATATTCCTCCCAAGATAATTAGATATATATATATGCCATGTATTTGCAAGATAAACCACCTAGAGTTAAAGTGTAGGATCAAGTCATGGGTTGAGAGTGTATGTTGACTGGTCAGATTCAATAAACATCCCTAACACACAATTCTTATATTTGGTTCAGGTAAAAATTCTCTTATGATCAAATTGAAGGGCTACTGATCCTCCAAACTACAGTAGACTACTTGTATATTGATGAGTTCTGTTTCCTGACAGTTTGGAGGAATCAGCAGATATTACTGTACCACTTTTATTTTGGGCAGCGCTCTGCGTTAAATACAAAAACGCTAAACTGTGATAATAATGAGGTATTTCATGTAAGCCTTTGCACTTCCTGAAATACCGGTACACTATTGACGCCTCTGGTATTTTTGCCATCATGACTGTATCAAATGCAGTCAATCTGCAATGATGTAATCACTAAAATCTTGTGTGTCTGTTTTTTTCAACTTTCCAGTCAGTGAATGAAACTATCGATTAATTGCTTCCCTATAGTTATACAGCACGCAATCACACCAGCACACATTCAGACCTTGCAGCACAATACTTTACCTATTCTCATTAGTCTTTCTTTTTCTCCTCTAAAGACTTTTGTGGTTCAACCTGAGCAGCGGCCTCTCCATTCCCAAGTGCTGAGGCACTCTTCTTTTCTTTAGCTTCTTTTTCCATGTCTTGAGAGAAGCCAAACTCGTTCATACGGCTTGGGTCCACGCGGTAGATGTATCGCTGTTGGAGGGTAAAGTTATGTTATGGTTAAATGTGTCTATTATTGGAAAATATAGTAGTACTGTAGTCAGGTATAGTATTCTGTGGCTGATGGTAAATGTTTGCATCCTGGATTTTTATTTTGTATGTAACTAAATGATTAGTTATTTTCTACATTTTAACTCTTCAAAACCAGTAAGATTAAACTCATAATGCACCTGATAAAGGAAGATGAAGAAGATGACATCATCACGAAGGCATCCAAGTCGGTACATGGTGGGCATCTTGATGACGAATGCAAAGATGTCATCAATGAAAGTATTGAGTGCCTTGTAGGTCAGCATCCGCCATGGAAGGTGAGCCACTGACTTGAGTTTGTAGTTGATGAAGAGTTGTGGTGTCATCATGATGAAACCTGCACAGACAAATAGGACACGAAATGTATACTGTATCGAGATTATATTGGGGGTCTAAAGGGGATGAGTTTCAGGGAAAGGGATGCATTAAAAAACTGAATACCAAATAGAAAATAACATCACTGTATGTACAGAAAAAAAAATCCACTTCTGTCTACTTTCTCTGTAATCTATTACATACAACCAGTAGCCTATACTGTACCACACTACCAAGACTTACCAAATGTCAGAAGGAAGCCATACAGCATGGAGAGGACAAAGGAGTACCATCCCTTGTGTTCATGGTAGACAAGTGAGTAGACACAATAGCCACCCAACAATGGGAAGAGTGCTATTGAGAGGTACCTGAAGGCCAACTCATCATATCGCCTGGTGTTGGACTGGATGTACGTCCCCTTGTCTGTGAACTTGAGTGTTGGCAGACCTAGGATGCGATTCTCACGGTCCAAGGACACATCTGTCACCTGTGGGAGGTTGGCAAGTATAGCAATACAACATGTTGTTTAAGGATGCAAGGTGAATACAAAAAATTCTTTTGTTATAATATATAAGGGAATAATGGTATATATTATGCTACAATCATCATAATTATTTTCAACTATAGTACATGTTTGGTTTCCATTCACAAGTACTACATATACAAATAATAAATTATATCTTACCTTGGTGATCTTCCAGAGCTCAATGGCAAGCCCAATAAAGCACGAGACTTTGATGACAAAATTAGTTTCGTTGTCCAATACGTAGAGAAGGACGATAACAGACTGGAACACGTTGAAGAAGACAGAGCGGACAGACAATCCCTCCAAGCTCTCCCTGTTATTCCAAAACTGGATATCTGGTGAAAAGAAAAGACAATCAAATTAGTCGAAATAAAATACTTTCCGTGGAAAATATCCGGAAAGATTTTGTAATGGAAAAACTATAGTCCAACCACGGTATCTTGGCCTCTGAAGGTGGGGTCGCTCAGGAATGATCATATGCCACATCATTAATAACTGGGCTATGCTAATATGCTTGGCCTTTATAAAATGCTACACAAATGACGTACACATTCTAATACCATCTTAATTCTAGCTGCAATATGCAGGATAGAAAAGTAAGCTTAAATATTACGATATTTATAAACAATTAGAGAAAATGTAGCACCAGTGCTACAATATTTATGTACAGTGCTGCCGTCCCATACATATGGTCACCTGTCAGGTCAGGTCGCGGCCACGTTTCTAGAAGATACTGGGAAAAAAATGCACCTTGACTTTTACCTCATGGGTGGTCTGGAAAAAAAGTCAGCATTAATAAAATGTAGATGTAAGGCAAACGTAGCTTATTTTATAGAATACTACTCAGAGAGAGCGGCACGTGCGTGTCTGGAGCGGGCAGAGACATAGGGTGAAAATATGGCAACGCTTTAAAGGGCTAGAGGACCGGAAATTACAGAACGACCCCACCCTCAGAGGCCAAGATACTGTACCATGGTTGGACTCACGGTATAAGGACTAGAGAGGTAGGCGCATGGGAGCCTTAAAATCATTGCCCAAGAGGGAAGTCTTCCCAAATGCTCAAAACATAGATGGGTTGTGACGTCACGTAGTAAAGCTACTATCTCTGCTCTCAGTAGTCTCTCTCCCTAATAAATGATAAATAAGTAATTATAAGACATCCTTCTCGCCATTAGTAGGTAGGAGTTGAAGTTATATAGGGACTTATCATTTATGTTTAACATTTCATACCGACACATTGAACTCGTAAGGAAATATTAGGGACAATGTAAGCTAATAGATGTGGGTCACGGACTGTGGTAGTGGATTCATCAACCTTAAGGCCTCTATAGACTATCATCCATGCCTGTGCAATCATTTAAATTTGCCACACACTAGCAAGAAGACTGAGCAGTCACCACACATTATCATGCATCATTGTACAAGCGTGTGATTGGTGAAAAGCTTGTTGGATATGGTTCAGTCATTTGCGCAAACCATCAATCACACTAACACACGACGTTTATGCCTGCACAACCACCCATTTTATGCAGGCCTTTATGATAATACAGTAATTAATGTTATATTGCTATCAGCCCAGGGTTCTGCTGGAATGGGCTCGAAAGGAGTCTGTAAAGCTTAACAATTCATTTATTTATTACCTTTATTTTTCTGTTAATCTAATCTTTATTATATCTCATACATTTTGGGTAGGTTCATAGTATTTCCTCTTCTAGATTTTTACATGAAAATCTAAAATTATTAATGATCTCCCTAACTAACTTTTACTTCATACCGACACCCATTTGGGTATAGGCAAGGCTACTATAGCATGTTCCATCCTCTGCTAGTGACCAAACCACCTCTAAGTATTTCTTTTAATAAAAAATCCTGTAGCCTTCTCCACCCCATTCCCAAGTTATAATGGCATTTCATGTTCATGAAGACCAATTCCTGGTGTTATGGTAGTGGCAGATATTGATCAGGCACTGTGTCTTCTTTTAAATTCCTCACATATCGTAGCATTTCACAACCCAAAAGTTCTACTCTTAAATTGCATATTTTTTAGGCAGCACTGAAATGTCTTTGGCAAATGACGGCAGTTTTAATATTGACTTAATCAACCCGACAGCAGTTATGGAGCCACGCTTTCGCAAGGTTTGTATTTTGGGGGAATATATGATATTTTAGATTGTTGTTCTTGGCAGATGTGCAGCCACATACTGCACAGACTCTTGGTTTCCCCATAACAAGTAAGTTAGAAGCACAAATGAGTCAATATATAAATAAATTAAGGCGAAAACACAGAGGGATCACATCTATACCACACCAGAACCGAGGATGTTTACTCGACTACGTGACGTCACAAAAGGGGCTGACTAAGCCCGTGGTTCCATTAATATTCGTCCTGCGCATACCTCTCTACAGTCATTATACCGTGGTTGGACTATACCTTTAACCAAAACACTAGGGAACTGAATTCATGCCTTGGTATGCACTTACTTCATACAAAGTTATACACTTTCTTGGTTTAATTTCAGCTCTACTGGAGATTATGCCTTAATTTATATCCTTCTCAAACATCAATGCTTCCTTACATTCAATTTCCCACACTCCAAATAAATTAATAGATAAGGTAGGTACATTACCATTCTTGAAGGCAAGGAACTCGAAGACAGAGTGGAGGAGGGACACAATGATAGTGAGGCCCAGAAGGTAAGGCGAGGTCTCGAGGAAGGCCTCTTTCAGTGTATCCTGGTCCTCCTCCTCTTCCTCTCCTCCAAGACCCTCCAGCAGAGCAGTGCCTGGCCATCTGTCAAAACATCACCCACAATAAATAATATAAATACATTACAGTCCTTGATTAGTTACATTTTTACAAGGTGTGACACAAAATCATCAGGCCTAGATTCAAGCAGTAGTTTAAGGATTAAGCTACTGTACCTGTTCTTCATGGCTTGTGCTGCATACAGTTGCCACTTGAATAGGGTGAGTGGCTGATAAATGACAGTGAGGTCCAGAGTCTCTGTGGTCTTGTTGATGGGGCGGTAGTCTTTCATCAGGTTCCAGTATGTATTTATGAAAGTGATGGGTTTGTACCTGTCACCAAAGAAATCAATTACGTACCTTAGTTTTTGCATCATCAACTTTATCCTACCATTGGTATTATACTCTGAATGATTTACATGCAAGTCACGAAGTGGTATGGTAATATAATGTACATTTATGCTGAAATAATATCATATACTGTAGGAGTTAGTACAAAGTACCATACAAGTGGAGATAAAGTACAGTTAAGATTAACGAGAGAGAGAAAAAAAAGATAAAGTATTGTGATACACAATCCTAAACTAAGGACAAAATGTGTGAGGTGATGAAGGAACTTACCTATCACCAACTCCATTGAAGTGGATGTATTCATCAAGTGGTGGTGGTACAGATCCCTGAGTCCACTGAGTGAAATCATGCACCAGGTTGATGGTGATGTTGGGGTGCCAGTGGGACAGGATCTCCTTCTTGTGGGTCTCTGCTTTCTGTCATGCAGGGAAGAGTGTCAGGGTGTCTACCGTGAATTTTGTGCATCCCAAGACAGTGTAAACTTTAATGTATCAGTGATTAATTATTTCTAAATAGTAGCCACTTTTAATGCAGCCATGGTAACTATTTACTGTACTACAAAGCTTCTTTTCTCATGGTTTGTTATTATAAAAATACTATTAGAATTACAGTCACCAATATAACAAGGCCTATCATTACTATCATCAATCTATGACTATAATATGACAGACAATATTAGAGATGTGAGTGATGGGAGTCCTAACCCTGATTTCCTCCTCTGTGAGTGTTGTCTCTCCTGTGATGAGGTTGCTAGTCTTCTTGTAGCGGCGGAACTTGTATTTGTTGAGGCGATGTGATGCGTACAGTGTGTGCGCCCTGCTGTATAACCCCTCTCCAGCCTCAGGGTCAGGGGAGAACCCACTCCTCACAACGTATACATGCAGGTACAATGACCCATTGTTCCTTATGTGCTGGAGGGGATACAAAGGCAGGTAAAGGATAGTGTTGCTCTCAAGTGCTATGCATGAGATTGAAACTTGTACTGTACTATACTTAAAAAATTCCCAATATAATTGTTGCCAGCACTAGTCTTCAACCAACATGGTACAGTACTGGTTAACACAAGTAATATTATTCATATAGTACCAGGTATTTCTAAGAGATCTGTGAGTAAACGTGCACTTACATGTGTTGTTGGGAAAGAGACTGCATTGAGGAACATGCCATCACCCTCAGGTCCTGCATTCCAGTCACCATATATAAGATCCTCCTTTATCCACACCAATGATTCTGGATCCTTGAAGTCGTGAAATATTTCTGACTCTGATCTATACACATACAGGTCCAGGTTTGACCCATCCATGAAGATGTTGGTGCCAGGGATCCGGCCAGATGGGTCTAGCTGTTTACCCTCTGGTCCTTGCGCTGCTGGTGGGGTTTGTGGACGCCTGACCAAGAAAACAAATACAATAATAAACATAGGCCTTAAGTACGGGGGAATTTCACAACTCCTGACTTTCGATCTAGCATATCAATACTGTAATGGCAATATTTCAAAATCAACTTGCCAAAATGTCATCACAAATAATAAATACCTCATTCAAACCACAAACATGAGTGAGAAATAATAAATACCTGAAGAACGAAGTGATGAAGTAGATGATGATAGCACGAATTACCAGGGACTTTGTAATGGCCATGAAAGATTCTCCTGCCGTGGGTTGTCTCTGTTGGCCAGCAGCCTCCTGGCCAGCTACTGCTGCCTCCTGACCGCTCGCACCACCCTCGGCCAATGCTACGGTTCCCTGCTCGCCCCCCTCCTCCCCTCCTCCTTCTCCTGCTGCGGCCATATCACTCTGAAATAGGAGCAAAAACCTTCAACTGCCTGACACAAGGTAAGTGGCTCAGAAATATTTGGTTGGTGATAGGATGAAAATTAATTATATGGCACAATATAGTACTGACAAGTTTTTATGCCTGGTGAGAAATGCAAAGCAATAGTTAAATATTTTATTGACAGGAATAAAAACGGGGGCTTAGAAAGTGATCAGGGTGTGTTTCTTGTACCGTACCCCAATCTCTCGGCTTTTACCCCTAACGAATTATGTAAATAATGCATAGGATATCCAATCAAACAACAACTACTACTACTACTGACATGGGGCTGCTTGGTTTGACAGCTTGAGGAACTTCAACAACAACAACAACAATAACAACTGTACTATTAACAAGGATATAGGAGAAAACTGATAGGCTAGATAACCAAGATAAATAGGGTCGCATGCAAGAACATTCATGGAGCATACGATGGCGTGGTACCGATACGATGAGTCTATGGTTTTTATGTGGAGCCATCGTACCAGTACCACACCATCGTATATACCACCAATGTTCTTGCATACGGCCGATAGTAATACAGTGTTTCTATTCTGCAGGTAATAAAAAATTCTATTATCTGACAATTACCACCAAATAGAAAGAAGATTTAATTAAGGGACCCTGTAATGTAGTCAGAAAATTGGAGGTAAATGAGTCCTTTAAATATTGCCATAAAACCCACACACCTACAAGGAAGGAAAGTGTTTTGTGGTATAGTCAGGAGGAATCAGAAGCCTCCTATTCTCATACACAATCACAAGGTCCTTAAATAAATATTATGATTAAAATATAAAAGTTAATTATGATTTAAAGGCTAGGAAGATAGTTACATATATCCAATGATAAGGGACGGGGGAGAATTGTAGGAAAAATAATAATTAATGAAGTATATAATTATATAGTATTTCTAAAAAAAAGAAAGTGTAATATTCAATTGTTTGTCCATAATTTGTTTTAAAGGAGGTTTTCAGAATACAATGTTTTATAGTGACTTTTTTTTAACCAAATAAAAACAATATATACAGCCCTATAACTCTATTCTAAGGATATTCAGGTCAAAATGGCAGGGTATAATAAAAAAAAATTGCAGGAAAAATATAATAATAATAAATGGATTACATATTATATAAAAACATGTATACGGTCTTGTAATTAAACTCCACGGATACTCAGGGTCAAAATGGCAGGGAATTAATTAAACAAAAATAGAAACGGTACGAGTAACTTTATGCCACGGCTACTCGGGGTCAAAATGGCAGGGAAATAAATATAAAAATAAAAACAAACATATATACGGCCCTATCAATTTATTCCACACCTACTGGAGGTCAAAATAACCGGGAATTAATTTAATAATATAGGAAAATAACTCTGGGTAATTCCCCATGTGCTAATTATGACAACCATCGTGACATGACTTTTCCTCCACAATCACCTCCCTCCTCTCAGATACCGGCAGTTTTCTCTCCATATCTCCCCTTTTTCTCTCCATTTTCTCCTCCCATACATAGATGGAGGCTTCATGAATACCGTGGATGCAACTGTACTCACCTGTCCACTGTTATTATCCGTATTTTCAGTCATTTTGTTGGAGGGTTTGGGTGCTAAGGTCGTCTGCTCTTCTTCTGTTGTTAGGACCTCCTCTCTCTGGTCCCGTTAAAAAGGCTAAAAAACTATTTATCTTTTATTTTATGTTTTCATCTTTTACTCATTACCTGTTATTGGGTTTTTATCTATTATCATCATCTATTATCATCATCTCATCTCTGTAATTTTGTCTTATTTTTATATTATAGGGAGTTGGGCTGATTTAATTAACCCCATTTCAGTCATCACTCAGCAGACAAATGTTACATCAGCTTGCTGCAGTATTTTTTTCCATTGTTATATTACTCATTTATTATCTGCTGTTATAGGGTTTTATCTATCATCATCTCATCTTTGTTATATTGTTTTTTATTATCATTTTTATTATTATTATTATTATTATTATTATTTAAATTAAGGAGTTGGGCTGATTTAATCCCATTTGCTCCATTATCTAATAAAGGCTATCAGTATTTTTCTTTTCATTGTTTCCTTTTCAAATCATTACTTTGTTATGGAGATAATAATTTATCATCTTTGTTCTATTAAGTATTATATTATTATTATTATATTATTATTGCTTGGCTATAAAGACTATAAAGGTTAGTATTGTTCTTATTTATAATTACCTATTATGTTTTTTTTTTTCTATTACCCACCAACCCACATCAGCTGGTAATACTTATCTCTGCCAAATATAAAGGGCAATGTCTCTTGTATCTCTGGGGAGTAGTGAAGATGAAACATTTTATAGTAAAATCGTTAAAAAAAATAAAAAAATGATTGAAAAAATGAGCGTTTTTGAAAGTTTGGAAAGGTTGCAATTTTTAACCCGTTGGCTTCCTCGAGCCCGATCGGGTCTTTCGCGGTTGGCTTCCTCGAGCCCGATTCGGGCTCAATTTGATATGGTCTGTTATTCCCAGCTATAATGTCATTAATTCTGTTTTTTTTTTTTTTTTTTTTTTTTTTAAATAAAATATATATATTTTTTTAATGTATATTTTTTTTATTATTTTTTTTTGTAATAATTAACTTTTTTTATTATTATTATTATTTTTTATTTATTATTTTTTTTTCGTCGTCGTCGTCGTCGCCGCCGCCGTCGCCGCCACCCCGCCGCCGCCGCCGCAGTGCCGCCGCCCCGCCGCTGCCTCGCCACCGCTACCCCGTCGCCCCGCCACCGCCGCCGCTGCCGCCCCACCACCGCCGCCCCGCCACCGCCGCTTCGCCGCCGCCGCCGCCGCCCCGCCACCGCCGCCGCCGTCGCCCCGCCGCCGCCGCAGCCGTCGTTTTTTAATAATTAGTTTATTTTTTATTTTATTTTTAAATAAAATATATATATATTTTTTAATACATATTTTTTTTAATTATTATTTTTTGTAATAATTTTTTTTTTTTATTATTTTTTTTTTTATTATTATTATTTTTTATTTATTAATTTTTTTTCGTCGTCGCCGCTGCCGTCGCCGCCGCCCTGCCGCCGCCGCAAATAGTCAGCAAACTATTATAACTTTTGCTCACTTTTATTCCTGTTGTAGATTCATGTGTGGGCAATTGTAGGCCTACTTGTTTTTATTTCTATGTACCTTTACAATACTGTCTGTGGGTTGGTGTGTAAGATATGACCTTATCTGTTACTATACTTTTTGCATAAAATAAATTATTCATTTATTATTTAATTATTTCTTTCATTCATACTCCTTGGAAAAGTTTGCTCTAGGAAACCGTGGTATTTAATGGGTTTAATTAAGTATTTTTGATAATATACAGAATTGGATAATGTTATGCAATTATCATATATGGAACAAATTCAAGTCTGGCTCTAATTATAGGATATATGAGAAAATAGAGCTTGATTATAATGGGTTTAAATGCCGAGGGAATGTTTTGAGTCAATGGGGTGTAGGGTAATATGATTTATCTATAATTATAGGCTCATGTCGCCTCCTCTATATTATACCAACTCTGGTTTCCCTTCAAAACGCATAAAATCTATATTATACCTCCATGAATAGAACTTTACCTATAATTTAGCGCTTTTTCTGTACGACCAACTTAGCGAAATAGTGCTGATTATAGAAAATTTATAGTTGGCAACACTACACTCTGCCTGGCATGAAACAACAACAACAACAACAAAGAGGATATAATATTTTTTTCATCTCGTCTATTATAATTTATAAATATTAATAGTACTATATATATTTAGACAATTTAGTACAAAATGTTTTCCTCAGCATCAGGAGGTATTAGGACTGCCTTAGTTCTCACTCTTAGAAATAATGTAAGTATAAAATAATAAGAGATTAATATACATACACATATAATATACATACCAATCAAATGGTAATAGTTAAGCGGTGGACTATAATCAGATTTGGACTGAAGGTTTGCTGATTACAATGTTTTATAGTGTTTTTGTAATGCATTTATTGTTCAAGACCGTCGTATTTTAATGTTTTGGGAGATACGCCCCCCCCCCCCCCGCCCGAAAAACCCAAACACCCCCCCCCCAAAACCCAATCTCCATAAACACTTCATTTTCGTCATATTTGAATGGTCTAAATAAGTGGGTAATGAAGGCAGGAAAACCGGCAAATCCGTCTCTAAATTCGCATTGCAAAAGAATATTAACTGCGATGAAGCTAATTTGCCCGTGAAGAAGTAGTTTAATAATACCACCCTATTTATTTATATCCAGGTGACAGGACTGAGAGGAGTTACACAAGCAGCGTCATGGCCTGCGGGTGATCGTCTGGCCTTGCAAACGTGCGGTGCAAGACTGACACAACCTCCACCATCACCGCTATACACAGCCTCGGCCACAAGACTATTCCATAAAACAGTGCCCGTGTGTTCAGAGTCAGCTGTGGTGTGTATATGCAGTATTTCTGTTTTGTGACGATCATTGTGCAAGATCGGTTACTAAAATACAGTATTTTAAAATCTTGTTTATGTTTTTTTTTTTTAATTAATTAGTTCCTATGATGAATATGCAAGAACCATTTATGTTTAATGTTAGATAAATTCCCAAGAATCTATTTATTTATTTATGTTATGCATTTATTAATTGTTTATCCCTTTATAACTTATTGTTCGTCTTTTCCTTCTGGTGTTGGATCAGGTTGAAGATAAAGGTGAACGAGACCGGTTATACAGCCTGGTGGAGGTGGAGTGTAGGGGTCATGAAACAGCAGTGTTGCAGTCCTATCTAACCTTCCTCACCACCGCCGCTGCACACCTTGGCATCGAGGTTAAAGACGTGTAAGTACAGTACCTGGCTTTCCTAACTGGACCATATAATTTATCTCCTTTAATATTCTTGTATGATTTCAAACTTCCCAATCATTTTTCATTTTGTAGGAATTATGAGTGCTATGTATTCTATCTAGCCTACTACCTCCCCCTTTCCCAGCAAGTGGCCGAAGAAACACCTACAACGCTGGACGCTACTCAAGGCAGTTCATGTCCAGAAGAAACACCGCGTGCAGTACGAGACCCGCACCCACTTCCTCACCCTGGGCCTACCCCGCCTCACCCAGTCCACCGCAGACACCTTCCTAGAGTACATTCAGCGCAACCTGCCCGAAGGAATCTCCATGAAAGTCACAAAGGTAAGTCGTCACCAGGGAAACTATTGTGTTAGTGTTCTTGGGGTAATAATGTAGTGAGCCCAAGGAAAAAATATTGTGTTGTATTTTTCTCGAGGTAATAACGTACCGAACCTTCAGAGAGATTATTGTTGTATTGTTGTTGGGGTAATAATGTATTGTAGCCTTATTACCATTATTGTCAATTGGTGTGCAGAGAAATTCACTTGCAGTGCAGGGTGTTCACAGATCATTAAACCTTTGTAGCATTGTATCTAGATCTAGTGTGGTGGTGTAATCATATAGCCTAGTGCAGGTAGCCTACTTTATAGTTGTTGATTTTCTAACTCTTGGATCCATTAGCTGGGTTACTGTACATGTTTTGAGTGGTGATTTTCATGTAAGGATGATCAGAGGGAGTTCATGTAGAGTTTATCAGTTGGAGTTAACAAGATAATACGGTAGCTGTATTAAATTTGCCCCTGAACAAAAAAAGAAGGCATACTGTATTTGGTATAACATTTACTAACAAAGTTAATTATGTCCTGTAATGTAGTGGGAATTATTTTTATAGAAGAGTAGTGTAATTTCATGTTGGTATGAGTAGTTATTTTGGTGTACGTAAAACATGATAATTATGTAGTATTTCAACATATTTTGTTTTCTCTTTAGCATGAACTTCAAACACTACCGCCACATGTTAAGCCATCGTCACACGTGGTTCCTCAGCAGTAAGTAAGTAATCTCTAGGAGTGCTTCAAGCTGCAGGTCCCTCAGTCATAGGTATAGCTTAATGTAGGTCATTATGAATTTGTATTTATAATTTTTCATATAATTTGTTTTGCGGTTCACGGCTGATGTGAAGTTTTTATATCCAGCTCTATGTTTATAATCTGAGGAATAGTGATTTGTTGTTTTAGGTACAATATATCAAATAATTGCCGCATAATGGTATACTGTACAGTAGTATCACTTAATTTTTTTTTATTTTTGAGATGCAGAAATATTGAAAATCAAATGTCAGATAGTACTTTGTTATTACTGTACATAGTAGAAGTTAAGGCCTGGTGTGTACTGCTGTATGTCACTGGGATGTATAAACTTTTTTGATATACCTGTTCTCTGATTACCCAGGGGAAAACCAGTTATCTATTGGTGACTGCCTTAACTTTGCATCGAACATCCACATTATCTCTGAACCCAACATCGATCTTCTTTAAAACTTGCTACTCCTGTACTCTAATTTTGTAATAAAAAGGAACAGATTGCTAGAAAAAAATATGAAATTAGGACATAGCAGGGTCATAGAGTACTGTACAGGTAAGTAAATGGGAATAGCCACTACTAAATTGCATGAATTATAGAATGAAAGTCAGAATAAGTACTACTGTAGTATTCACATAAGGATACCAACTCTGCTCTTAAAACCTTTGAGGAGGAGTGAGGAAACAAACTGTGTCAAGATGACCTTTATTATGCATTGCAACTTTGGCACACACAGACTTACAGCCAGCAGAAGGAATGTACAAGCAAAAATAAATAATTTATTCTTATTCCTATTAAAATGCTAATTGGAAAGTAAGTTTGAGTTATAAGTAAACCTAGATACATCAGTTATACTTGTATTATAGTATTCTATTAATACTTTAGAGGAGTCACTCATATCATTCACTCAACTATATTAAACATGATGTTGAATAAAAGCAATAAAAAAACATCAAAACTTTGCCAGTTGGAGGTGAACTTGCATAACAAAAAATTTGATTTGTGGTTAGTTTAGCAGTTATGGGTAAATGTGATTTTTACTGCCAGTGTATATAATTTTTTACTTTTACTCTATATACCATGCTGATGAATTGTTAAGGTCTCGAGTTTAATGCACATTTATACCTGAAAATATTCTTCTCAGTAATGAATAGTTGTCTTTGGAATTGACGATGGTACACAACTATAAACTATTGAGTGAAATATCAAGACACTGATTGAAGCATGACCTTAAAAAAATTATTGGTGAGTGAATTATCACATGGTTAAAACCCTGGCATCATGTGACCCTCCGTAAAGGCACTTGGTACCAAAGTTGTAAACATGGACCCCCCAAGGTGCTGTGAGTGTCTAGATCCTTCTCTCATAAATTAAGACTGAGAGCACTAACATTCTGAAATACTTAATTTTCGGTTAACACTGGACCTTTCAGAAAGCATGAATTATGTTCATGAGTTGAATTTAATATAAAGGGAAAAATGCATATTTGTTAGTTTGTTTGTTTTCATTTGAGTATTCATTATGTTATTTTGATATAACAGCTACAGTATTTTGATAATTTTAAAAATAAACTACAATATGTTAATAGGTATGAAAATGACTGACTAACATTCAAACTGGGTTATACTTAACTAAAAATTGGTAGCACTTACTAAAGTATCAGTATGAGAAAGCCATGAACATTTATTTTTGAAATTTACAAATAGTTGGACAATTTTGTACGTATCCATCACAATCATTGGTCCAAGTTATATTATGATAATGTTTGTTACTCATCAATTAAAATATTAACAAGCACATCACAAAAATGAAAATATTGTCTTTCCCAATGCTATATGATCAAGTAAGTACAGAAATAGATATTAAATGTTTTGTATGTAGCATTTGTGAATGTATTTTCAGCAGCTGTATATTATTGGAATATTGTATACCTAAGTATTGGTGTTCTACCTGAGGCTTGCAGTAGAAATTCAAAGAAAAACCATGGGAAACATGCATCCGGTTGGTTATTCAGTGCAGGCGTGATCAAGTTCAGTATCTGACAGCTAGTTTTGAATTGTAGACAGTCCAGTTCTCCAGAATCTTATGAACTATACCAGCAGTGAAATTGTTTAGTTACAAAACTTGAAGCCAGAGTGCGTGAAGGTAAAAAGTTGGTACAGTATACAAATGGAGGCATTGTTTTCCATGCTGGAGAAGGTAACTGTAAATTAACCTTGACAAATACCATGTTATGCATTCAGTGTCTACATAATGAGTATTGTCCTAAATCATAAATTTTCTCGGTGAAATGTTTCCCATATGTTTTATCAGACTGTACTCCATCATGTAACATTGGTTTCAGATTTGATCTATTTTCAAAATTATAAATTAATACAGTACATGTATTCTTTAACACTGCCTGTTCTTAGGACACTTGTCCACTAAACTCTTCACATATAAGACTGGTACAACACTGTCTATCCACTAGAATTCACATACAAAACAGGTACAGAGTGGGAATTGCACAAATGATACAATACTGCAATTGTTCTGCAGTGCTTATATTCATAAGTGATAAAACTATCAACACTGCTCAACCCCTCATTGCACACACGCACACACACACACAGATATAGCCTGGAAACTGATTTAACGACACTCACATACACTACACCCTTTCACCCTTTAGTAAAACATTTACTGGCTCTTTTTTAGTGGCACACTTTTGTCTCTGGTAAGACATTTTCTACCCTGTATCAACTCCTCTCATGCATAATTGTTGAAACACTGTCTATTAAAATGTTCTCATTACTCACACAGTTGCTACATTTCTGGTTTCTACAACTCTCTCAACATTCACATACACAACCAGTACAGTATAATTTTGTCCATGTTAGAACCACCACATCAAAATAGTCTACTAGCATACATCAGAAGACATATATACTCAAATTATTAATAAACTATATACCGGTACATTAATGACTGAATAAAATATATCTACCAAGGAATGCTAAAATCTCTATGTACAGCTGCAGTATAAAGTTCTGTCGTGACTCTCGTATGATGGTGAACTTTGAGAGGCATGTTGCTGTGAATGAGATGTGATTGTTTGTTCTGACTAATATATTCAGTCAGTCAAACTGAAGAAGAAACAGTTGTGTCTAATTCAAGAGATTATTATTGGTCAAGTTCACTATCATACCAACGGAGACAAATTCAGACTGCGACTGTACATACTATCATCAAAAATAATAAACACAGTGATAGGAGACTAGGGGTAGAAAATTTAACAGGCAGCATCCTAGCTAACAGATGCACCCTTAAAGATTTATGCAAAAAACAAGGTGAAACTGGTAGCAATTTAAGGGGACTGTGCTAGAGTCGGCAAATGGGAAGTTACAGTACAGTACTTGATCCCTACAAACTATGCCAGGAAACAAATGACCCAGGCTATCCAGAGTCAATGTGTTTTTTGGTGTAGTTTGGAGGGATGGGTAGTCTTCCGTTTTCCAACAGTAACACAGGGCCCTCTAGTAACAATAATACAATGTAACAAATAATGAGATTCATTAGGGTTGTAGGCACTATAACCTGTTGAGAGGGAGGAGAGGTGATTCAGCCTATGGTGACTGATGGCTCCTCTCCCAGTAGAATATCACTGCATTTGAGTTAGCCAGAAAGTACATTTTGTTCATCTAGAGTGAAATTTTTTGTAATAACGGATTAATACACAAATAAGTATACACATAACTGTGATTCATTACGTCTTTAAACTACAATAGTTCAGAAGTTTGATTACCAGACACAGTACGATTATGTTTTTGAGTCTGAAAAAAAACAAACCAGACATACGTAGTTGGACAATAAAGAGTCGTATGAAGCAGTAGCCAGGATGAGAACAATAGGTTTAATTAGTTTGTTCTTGGGAATGTTAAGAGGTTGGAACACATTTAGTTTACGACAGTACAGTAGTAATGGTGGAAGTTTGTAGAAACTGTTTGAGAGTTAGATACGGAACTTCTATTGCTGTATTACACTAATCTTCTTCATAGAAAATATTACAGTTACAGTATATTTAGTAGTATAATATTATAACAGCAGTACAGAATGAGTATTTATTTAAAGTGGAATGTCTTAGTCACAATTCATGGTAACACATTAATTACAGCCTTAAGTTTTTCAAAAAGTATGCTATAATATACAAAATAATATCCAATATGGCACTTCATAAATGTTAAAGCCCATATCAGTGTTTGATAGTAATGACACAGAATTTGATTGTCTCTATAACATTCGTCATTATCTCAACACTGTGCAATAATTATTTTTTATGTGCTCTTAATTCCCTGGATAGTCACATCATAATTATGTTTGGTTGTACAGGTAGTTGCTTGATTGAGACTAATCTCTTGTAGCCAAATTGAGACACTACTGATCCCTCCATACCATACCAAGAAACAGATTACAGTGCATTAAGCTAGTATATGAGTAGGGGATTTGTTTTGTTGCATACTGTACTGTAGTGTGGAGGAATCAGTGGCACTCCAATTTGTCCACAGGAGGCAACAGTACTCCCTTATATTAAACTTAGGGTAGGTTAAAAGGTGTAGGAGTATCAAAGCCTAACCTACATTAACTAACTTTGGAAAGAGTAAGTATTGTATGATTAAAGTATGCTAAACTAATACAAAATTAACCTGGTCTACAGTAGAGTATTCTCAGTCTTGGGGATCTTTGCACAACTAATTTACTGACTCGCACTAAACTTAAGCTCTTCTCCTCTGCCTGTGAGCACCAGTGTAATTAATTTAGTTGTATATTTGTAAGTTCATTAATTTTTTAGGTCATTATTAAGTTCAGTTCTTTAATATTCTTCTAGTTCACTACCAAATAATTAAGGCCTTACATCACTAAATCACAATATGAGATCATCTGTGAAAACTAAATAATCTTGGCATAAATACAGGGAATAATATATGTTCAGGCAAGGTGGAATGACAAGATATAAATTGAAATGGGAAAACACAGACATGGGCAGTGAAACGCAAGGGACAATCAAGGAGAAAGTGGGAGACCTCTAAAACAAGGTTGCAAAGTGAGCCAAGTAATTCATACCCAGAAATAAACTGCACTTTAACGTCTCTTCCATTGCAACAGAATATTCTCACTCGATTTTAAAATAATTACATCATAAATTAATCCATACTCAATTTCAAAATAATCCATTACAAGTATCAGCAAGGTTCTTAAAACTATACAAGGCATACTAATTGCCTATCTTCTCGGTGAAATAAAAATCTCATCTTTTGTCCCTTTACTTTCCAACTTTGCAACCTGGATAACCTGAAGTCTCCATAAATTATCCTCCCTCCCTCAAATCCCTTCAAGCACCGCCACCATCCAATTATCATATTCCCTGCAGCTTTCATCACCCAAGATCATTGAGTCGTGTGTACCCGAGATAAGCTCTTCGGGCGCTCTGTGGTTGCTACACGCTGCAGGGCTCATTGTCGATAGTGTCGGGGGGCTCAGGGTTGGCCTTGATAGATTCGAGTTCCTCACATCTCACTCCATCCTCAAGTACACCTCTGTTGGTCAGAAGACAGCATATACTGTTAGCCATGGTATACTGTATGTAGTGTGAGCAGTGAAGGTAGAATCATGCTAAAATAATCAGGAAAACTTGAGGGGATCAGGAGAAAGCAAAGGGTGTGTGCTACTACAAAAATGGGAGGGAATGGTCGATTTATTAGGAAGTTTACTTTGAGGAAGACAAGAAATGTTAATATATTTTATAATTCATTACTGTACAGTACCCCAAAGTAATGTAGTATCATCTAACAGCACACCTGATTAGTGATCATTTCGCACAGGCCCTTAACTTTCATAAACATTCAGTGTCGGTATGATTATCCTCATGTCTTTATCAAGCTTTTCAGAGTTTTGCACAGAATGTATCAAAATACCTCTTCTCATTCTATTGCATGAACCTTTTCATATGTACAGACTCTTTTATACTTCACCATGCTGTACTGTATTATATATTTTCTATTACCCACATTATCCTCGAACCCATCCATCCACTCTCTTCCACACTCTTGGTGATGTATGTGCATCCAAAGTAAGCACCAAATATTGTATACACTTACTGTGCAGCATATCTTTAACATTACCCTGGTCAGTCTTGTGCTTATACAGTACTTCAAATTTCTGGAATACTAGAGGTTACCTTATTGGTGCTTTCAGTGATGTATCTTGTTGGGAGTCAGTGAACAGAAGTGTGTGTTTATCAAATTATGGTAATTAATGCATATCCTCTTTAAACAGCAGCATCTTGCCATGACTGCATGCTGAGATACATGCAGGCTTGTCCTGATGCAGAATCACTTACACTGAAGTTATATGTGTTGGTGACTGTCTGGATGTATTATAAAACTAGACTCCCCCTCCTGCCTCCCTTCTCCTGCCTCCTCATGGCCTTCCTCATACTTCTTTCCCCTCCCCTGCCTGTGTGTAGAAACAACTTGCTAGAGAAAGAAAGCTTAACAAGGTGTTTTGGTCTGAAGTATTTGAGATGACCCTTCACACTGTATCCAAGTGAAGTATGTACTGCATTGTTGATGAAGAAATTTATGAACTACTAAATTAATGCCTTAGAAACATTGTACTGTATTTGTTCCCAGGCAAGCTAGGATAACAACCATTAATGCACACTAATGAAGCCATGCAAAGTACAGTACTGTAAACCAATAGGATGAAAATATAAGCAAATACAAAGATTACATGTACTAATACAGTACTGTATAAAGAAAAAATGCCACATATGCTAATGGGGATCGGGAAGAAGGGTTGATGTCATGAGAGGTAAATAAATTGCTGGAAATAAATAGCAAGAGGAGTAGCCAAATTAAAGTGTGAGGGACAGTTCGCAATGAGGTAAGAAGAGGGTATATATGAGATAATTAAAATTAAAAAGGCTTAATATGAGTGTGAGTGATGTTTAGTGTTGAGGTAACAAGAAGGAAAATATGAGAGAATTGATAATGCCATATACATGTACAGTTGCCAAAAAAGATATTGCGACAACTATTGATACAACATTAAATACATTAATGTCCATAGTTGTTTGTAGGATTATAAGTATGTATAACAGAAGGAAATATACATATCCTTCTGTAATACTGTACATACTGTACTTATAATACCTACAAACAACTATGGACATTAATATATTTAATGTTGTATCAATAGTTGTCGCAATACCTTTTTTGGCAACTGTACATTGTATAGGCATGTGGGACTGATTAGGTCTATTGGGAGGATAGAACATTAGGATTACACAGTTGAGTTCTCGTACTTGCGGCAATAGATGATGAGGAAGACAACGGCTGCATTCCCCAGGACAAGTACACTCATGATCACAGCGGGCACCACCAAATCTGGGGATGCGAACACAATACTGTACAGTAATGATAATAAACAATTAGCAAGTTGAACAGTGGCACAGTAACTACATCAGGATTTAGAACAGGATTTGAGATTGAGAGAATTTTCATTTATAACAGGATTTGTCATGGAGACTTTATCTTACAAGAATAGGATTTGAAAGACAGTGAACATAACACTACAAGTCCTTCCTTACCGTAAACAATGTGTGCCTGCCTAAGCCTCTCCGCCTGAGCTAGTACAGTAGTGCCATTAACCAGATTTTGGTACTGTGACTCAGTGATGTTGCCACCCGCCAGAAGCTCTTCCAGGTCTGCAAAGTATAGTTAGCTTAGTCACACATTAAGTGAGGGAAGCAGGGACAAGGATTATACTGTAGCAGTTTTAAGATGGGGGCAGTGAGTAGGATCGTAAGTGCAGGGAGTTAGTAGTAGAAGATAATGTGGTGATGAATAAAAAAAAAAAAAATATTCAGTGCAATTATTTTTGCCGAGTTAGAGCTTATAGTTGTTCATGCTTAGTTATCAGCAGCAGTCAAGCTCCTCCAAGTCTATCTGGAATCAACATGTCATCCCACATTGGTCAAAACACCTTATTGTCTACATTTGTTCTTAACCTCTGTATACTAATGGTAAGAAATTTGTTGTCAAGAAATGATGGTTCATGCAGGATATAAACTGGGGCTACAAGCAAGCATAAAAATAAAGCTTATTCTCCACAGTGATGAAAAACCACAAGAAGAGTTATGGAACTATAAAATATAACTCACCTCTTGACATTAATAAAAGTGCATAAGATGACCGACCACTTGGCCTGCATCCCACGGTGTAACCATCAAGCCAAACATTTAATGTGGTGGCCAAAAATCTTATCCTGTTTCAGTACTGTACTTTAACATGGAATAGGAAAGGATTACCCCCCAAAATGTGTATTATACTGTTGAAAAAAAGTTACATAATAATACAATACAGTATGTCCACCACTGATTGGTAACTATTTTTTTGTCAAATTCACCAAGTTCAGAAAAGGGTTATACTTTTACAGTTCATCATAAAAATTACATTGATAGTAGAAAATCATATCGCTAGTGACACTGATAATACTACAGTCTACTCTGTTTCTTACAATATATGCAGTACAGTAATTACTTTGAGGAAAGTGATACAGACACATTTTATATTTCATTGATTTTATAAAAGTAAATCACATGAACATTCTCTTGCTTTATGTGTGCTCAAGTAAAGATATTTATTTACTAATTTTTGCTCTTTTGTACTAAAATATGGTTAAAATTTACACCTTATATTTGGGCTTGCTTGGCCTCGGGATTTAAGCTGTTAATTGTCATGCCTGGTGAACCAATTGTGTATGGTCTTGTAAAATGGCTCTGTTGCCTGAATTTTAACCCAGACTAATCAAACTACAATACAGGAGTTGAAGAGCTAAGAATACTGTAACCATTTCCTTAGTATTAAGCAAAAATCATTCTATGATAAGAAAAGACAGTACAGTACATTACAAATAATACACAACTATACATCAACAGAAATTACTTAGGCAATATATATTACACTACTACACAAGGCATACCAAAACTGAAACTATACTGTAATACAATAATGCAGTACAAAGCATTAATATACCATGGAACTACAATACAATACAATATACTGTACAAGCAGAACTAGACTAAACTACATTGATAATGCAATATAATACAACTTAATCCAACAACACAGAGAAATAGAAACACACTATTGTACAACTAAAGCCAATTCATGACAACCTACTATATGTGTTGCACTGTACAACTGACATGAGTGAAATATACACACCCTACATGTACTGTATTACCAAAGTCAGAACATGACAACTTACTGTCTATGCACTGCCCAAATAACATGAGTGAAATATACACACACTACAATCAAAGCCAACACATGACAACCTACTGTATTTGCACTGGCCACTTCATTTACTCTATCAAGGTACCCACCCACACAGTCCGGGAGTGTGTCGTTCCAGGTCTGGGTGCGGTCGCCACACTCGAGGACACGTCGGCGGGTCATGGTGTCGGAGAAGGCGTGGTGGACACAGCACCAGAACTCAGCATGGGTGGCGTTGCGGTAGGACATGTAGCCGTCAGCAGGGGCAAGAGGCGTTTGGCAACCCAGCGCTATTATCGGGATCACACAGACACATACACATACAGGTTAGTTTACTCTACTGTATCTTGTGTTATGGTGGTGGTGTTAGCATAGGTGACCCCAGGATGGCTGGTTAACCAATTCAGGGATAAATCCCATGATAACCAAAGGCAAAAATTACTTTGGCTTTAGCTGATAACCCTATTTTCTCGTATTACCTGATCTTCCTATCTATTTTTTCCCATATACTCAATATGACTATCTACATGCACCTTCTCTTGCCTCACCTTTGAAGTGTCCCAAGAATCCTCGCTTTGGGAAGAGCTTACTGGTGGCTGTGAGTGTGACGTTAAGTACGGGGCCTTTTGAGGTGACGGTAATTGGTACGTTGGTCACTCCGCACTTCTCTAGCAGCTCTGTTCCGTTCTCCTGAATTTTAATGCTATCTCGGCAGCCTTTGTTGCCAGGCTGCGCATCCTCTGTACAAGGTTTCAAAACATCATTAACATTTCTCTGCATAAGGAAACCTTGAATTGAAGTTTGTAGAACTACTTTGTGTCAAAATTCAAAGCCTGGGGTTCAGTCGTGTGTCATATTTTACAGTCTATAATGTGATTTTCTGTACTGATATTCAATAGTTATAGCACAGTACAGTACCCACAATATACCACAGCCCATTCTCTAAAGTCTACACCATACCACATCACAATACCTACACCATACCACAGTTTAATACCCACACCAAACTAGTCTCATACCACACTACACCAACCCCAGCATCCCCACAGTAATACGTCAATCACTCACCTCGAAGGCTGATGTCCGTGAGTGTGATCTGGATGTGCTGCCCTTCATCCACCCTTAGAGTAATGGTACACACAGGGTCCCCGAGGTAATAGAGAGGATACCCCACACTCTGTACCCATCCTTTCTGACTGTTTACCTCGCTCCCACACACTCGGTGGAAGTCCGTCTCTGTGTGGGTGAGGGTGGACGAGTAAAAAAAATGGGCGGTTAGATAGTTTTATTTATTATGGTCACTGGCTCCTCTCTCCCAACCCATTCCAATTTCAACCATACACCTTCTTTTAATCTACTCTTTTGTCCTGTCTGTCTCCCTCCCTGTCCTTTCCCTATCTCTGGTATACCCACCTGCTTCAACCATCACTCCCTCCAATATAACTTTACCCATCACAGTGTCTCCCCTTTCCTCTCTCTGTCTCATCACCCTTCAGTGCTCCTTCACCCACCCATATTCCAGCCTCATCACCCTTCACCCATATTCCAGCCTCATCACCCTTCACCCACCCATATTCCACCCTCATCACCCTGCCTCGTCCCACACTCACTTTTGACACAGTCGTACACCACCCTAAGTGCACCCCTGCGATATTTCTTGAGGTCTTCGCGTCGTTGGAGGTCAGTGTGTTTCTGCAGCTCAAACTTGCATTCTGTTTGCCCTCCACACCTGGTTAATTAATTTGGGGAGAGAGAATGGTAGATGTTAGATAGTTTTCAACATTACCATAGTGAGTTATATAGATGAAAATAATGGTGTCTAAGTGTACGGTTTACTAACTTTACAATCAGACAATACCCAACGTTAATTAAATCAGTATACTTTCCTTGTGTATTCCCACCTTCCATTCATATCCTAACCAATCCCCATTAGGCTAATCCCAACAGTTGACATGATAGGCTGCTGGTGTACAGTAGCGGTCGAAAGTGTCGATACTAATGAGGGCGACTGAAACTGATATATTCTAATTAACCCCTATTTGATTTGGGGAGTGAGAAAAACCCGCTTGTAACTCAATATATACTACTCACAATACCGGTAGTGTTTTTTTTTTCGAAAGGTAACATTCTCGCGTCACCAAAAAAAAAACGAATAAATAAAAAAATATATATATAGCCTAAATAAATAATAACTGCCACCATACCATTTCCTCAGAAGCATTACGGGACTTTAGACAGCAATAAAGACTGACTACATAACATTTGTCTCGATTTGAGCAAGACGGGAAGGGACTAAATACACTAGGCTACATATACACACATACAGTAGGCTACATGGGTGTGGGGTAAGTTATATAGGGCCTGGTGTAAATGGGAAGGTTTAAGTGGTTGAGTGCGGTTAGGTGGTGGGTCAGGAGAGTAGTAGGCTAAATGATGATGATGATTTGTGAGGTAAACGACCGATGGAATTCTTTCTTCTTTGGCATATTCTGAGACTGGGTTGAAGGGGGAAGTACATTGTTGGTAAATCTGGAGCAATTATGATTCCTCCAAACTATTCCAATCAACAGAACACCATTATTTGTTGTTCATATGGTCTTGTTTCCTGGCATACGTTGGAGGAATCATGGCTCTCCAATGTAACAAAAATCCCCCTAATAAACAAAAGGTCCCACAGAATATGAGATTATAGTGTGACTGCGATATCTATTGGGATTAATTTTGAAAGGTTCCCCGAAATATGAGATAGTTTGGGGAGTGATATTTTATAGGACTAGGCTACCGTAGTTTGAAAGGTCCCTAAAGGAGATATTTTTGGGGAGTGATGTTTTGAGACTGGGTTTGGAAACTTGAAAGGTCCCCCAAATATTAAAAAATCCGGTTGTGAAAGCATGTTTGTGTGTGTGTGTGTGTGAAGCTGGGTTCTGTGTGCGTGTTTGTAGCTTATGTCAAAGTGGGAATGGAAACGCATAAAGTTGTAAGCGCATCGCATAAATTTTAGGTCATAATTATACCTACCATATTTGAGGAGAAATGTGTGGGCATAATGTCAACAAACACAAACCATTTCAGTGTAACCAAACAACACAATTACAACAGCACTACATTGCCACTTATAGAGATGTAAACAAACACACAACTAACTAGACAAACACACAGTTGCCTACATACCAGTATAAACAAACACATGTATAAGAAAGACGCTCCTTTATACATGAAAGAAGATGAACACTGATAGGTTAAATTACATACATACACACACATTAATAGATTATATACACACGCCCACAAATAGATTACATACACACACACACACACCAAAAAAATAATTACACACGCACACAAATAGATTATAGCCTACACTCACGCCCACAAATATATTATACACACACGCCCACACAAATAGATTACACACACACACACAAATAGATTATATACACACAAAAATAGATTGCACATATAAAAATAGATTACACACGTACACACAAAAAGATTACACACGCACACACAAAAAGATTACACGCACTTACACACACAAACAGATTACACACGCACACAAAAAGATTACACACACACACAAAAAGATTACACACACAAAAAAAAAGATTGCACACACACACACGCAGGCTGACTGATACCCTTCCACGCGCACGTCACGGACACATTCATTACCAGGCACCTCTCTCTCTCTCTGTGTGTGTGTGTGTGTGTGTTAGATAGCCACGCCCCTTGGTTTCCTGTCGTCTCTCCTGCCTCATGTCACGTTGTACGGTCGTGTTTAGTTTCTACACCAACAGATGATTAGATTATAGAAGAGGTTAGATTATAGAGGTTAGATTATAGAAGAAACGGAAAAGGATGAAACAGAATGACATGAAAAGATGTAAGAAACGAGTCAGATTAAATATTTGGTCAGAAGATTTGAATAGCATGCATGAAGAAACACCCAACTTTACAACCATGCAACTTACTGCTTGTTGATGTACTGAAGGAAGGAACCTGCTTTATACTCGAGGTTGTACTCTTGGACGTGACACCGAGGCAAGGAGTCAGGGTCGAGACGCATGCTGGCGTATATCCAAGCCTCCCTCACCACCAACACAGGTCCCCCTCCACCAGCCGCCTCACCAGCACCACACTTAAACTCCAGGGGTGTCTCTGTACAACTCTCGGCCACCTCACCACCTGTAGGAGTCAGTAAATAAACAAAACACACAGTAAATACCAGTACATAATTATATCACCCAGTGAAAAAAATATCTGTACACACAATACCCAGTACAGACTACCCAGTAAATGTCAGTACAACACCCAGTACACACCAGTACATATTAACACCCAGTAAATTCCCAGTACATAACCAGTACACATAACACCCAGTAAATACCCAGTACATATTAACACCCAGTAAATACCCAGTACATATTAACATCCAGTAAATTCCCAGTACATATTAACACCCAGTACATACCAGTAAACATTAATAAATACCAGTTAATTCCAGTACATAGTGTGGTTAGAAGGAAAACATTATAAAGAAAAACCAAGTTCAATGTGTAGTTAAAAATAATGAACAATGCATTTCACTCTGTGTGTGTGTGTGTGCGAGCGTGTGTGTGTGCGAGCGTGTGTGTGTGTGTGTGTGTGTGTGTGTGTGTGTGTGTGTGTGTGTGTGTGTGTGTGTGTGTGTGTGTGTGTGTGTGTGTGTGTGTGTGTGTGTGTGTGTGTGTGTGTGTGTGTGTGTGTGTGTGTGTGTGTGTGTGTGTGTGTGTGTGTGTGTGTGTGTGTGTGTGTGTGTGTGTGTGTGTGTGTGTGTGTGTGTGTGTGTGTGTGTGTGTGTGTGTGTGTGTGTGTGTGTGTGTGTGTGTGTGTGTGTGTGTGTAGGGGTGTCAAACCTGGTGGGGTTGGTCTGTATCTCTTGTCCATCTAAATTGTATTGATTCTTGGGAGGTGAAGAGGGAGGGAAATGGGGAGGTGAAGAGGGAGAGTGTTGAAAGAGGGAGGGAGGGAGGGAAGGAAGGAGAGTAAGTGAATGATGAGGGAGGAGAGAAAAAATACGCACAGGAGGAAATGACACACTCACACACAGATGAGGAAGACACACACACAGAGGGAAAAAAACACACACAGATGGGGAAGACACACACACACACATAGATGACACAAGCGCACACACAGAGGAAACATACATACACAGTGAGGAGGAACACACACACACAGGAGGAAAACACACACACACACGCACACACAGATGAGGAGGACACATACATACATACATAGAGAGAGGGAGGGAGAGGTCAGACATATAACAAGAGACTGTGGCACCTGACTGTTGAGTATTGATCTGCTTCTCTCCCTCCCTACAACCCTCCCTCTCTCATTTCTACCCCCTCACTACTCCACCCTCCCTCACCACTCAACCCTCCTTCAATTCTACCCCCTCACTACTTCACCCTCATTTCTACCCCCTCACTACTCAACCTTCCTTCAATGCTACTCCCTCACCACCCCACCCTCTACCCTCCTCTTCTCTTCTCCCTCCTTTCCCCTCTCCTCCCTCCCCATCCCTACCTAGATTATCATTCCGTTATCTACCTACCTACCTACCTGCTTAATTACCTACCAATTTACCTATCACCCTACCTACCTATCTGCGTATCTATCTGTTTACCTACCTAGCTACCTGCCTAATTACCTACCTATCTATTTACCTATCACCCTACCTACCCATTTGCAGATATATCTACAGTAAATGTTTACCTATACCTACCTACCATTTCCCCTTTATTTCCTTTCATAATACATTACACACTTTCTTCCAAATTACATCATCTTTCCTCACTCTCCCATCAATTTTCCCTCACTCTCCCATCAATTTTCCCTCCCTCTCCCCTCCCTACCACACACTCTCCCTTCTCTCTTCCCTCCCTTTCACCTCCTCCTCTCACTCACTCCTTCACCACACCTGTCTATCTCCTATCTTACCTTTATCCCCTTTGGTTTGTTTTTTTATATTAAGGGTATAGAGAAAAATGCAAGAGGGTTTTTATAAGGGAAGACACAAAAGGTAAATAAATATATATTGTTTGTGGTTGGTATAATTTAGTTGTCATTTGTTTATATTAAGTGTGTTATTATTATTATTATTATTATTATTCTAACCCCACCCTGCATGCTTCTCTCTCTCTCTCTCTCTCTCTCTCTCTCTCTCTCTCTCTCTCTCTCGTTTGTAAGAAGGTAAGAGGAATATGGAAGGAGGGAAAGAGAAGCGTGTGTGCATGTGAGCAAGAAGGGGAGGGGGGGGGGGAGGGAGGGAGACAGAATGTGGCACTTTCCTCTCATACTTCCCGACATTTTACTATCATGTTACCTCCCTCCCCGAAGCATGGAGGAAGAGAGTGAGGGAGGAAAGAAAGAATGGAAGGAGGAAAGAAAGGAGGAAAAGAGGGAGGGAATAAACGAGGAGGAGAGAGAAAGGAGGAAGAGAGGGAGTGAGGAAAGAAAGGAGAAAGAAAGAGAGAGAGGGAGGGAAGAAAGGAGAAAGAAAGGGAGGGAGGGAGGAAAGGTGAGAGGGTGCATGGTGCAGTGAACTGAAGTGTAGGGTGGTATAGTGGTATTATGGTATACTGTAGTAGCCTAATATGGTGGTGTAGTGTACCAAAACGTAGTGTAATGGTATGATTTTATTTATATCTATTTATATCAGAACTTGAGTGATGTGAGTGGTGCTGGTGGTGATGGTGTGAGTGGTACTGGTGGGGGTGGTGTGATGGTGTGAGTGGTGCTGGTGGTGCTGGTGGGGGTGGTGTGGTGGTGGGGGTAGGCTGGGTGAGGAGAAGGGTGTGTGTGTGTGTGTGTGTGTGTGCAGTGTTTTCAGTTGTCACCAGCAGCAGTATTATCCTGTTGTTGTGGGGCGTCGTTTTATTCATGTTGGCAACGGGTCTAGGCCTATTATTTCCTGACGTGTGTGTGTGTGTGCATGTGTATATATATATATATATATATATATATATATATATATATATATATATATATATATATATATATATAATATGTAGTGAGTGTGTAAGTATATAATATGTAGTGTGTGTGTGAGTATATAATATGTAGTGTGTGCGTATAATATATATATATAGTGTCTGTGTACTATTTGACATTACGTGTGTGTGTGTGTGTGTTCCCGCGCGTATATCTCAGTAGGAATGCCATAGATGAATGGAAAGGGAGGGAAAGAAAAGAATGTTATGGGAGAAAGGGGGAGAGAGAGGGAGGGTTGTTATGAGAGAGTGAATGGGTAGTGGGGGGATGGGGGTGGAGGGGAGGAAGAGCATTGAGAGGGGAGAGAATGAATAAAGAAGAGGGAATAGGAACGGAGGGACAAAGAGGGAGGAATTAATGTAGGAAGAAATGTAGAGAGGGAGAGAAAAGTGGAGAGGGAAGGAGAATGAGTGGGTTTGAAGAGGAGGGGGATGTGAGTGGTTGAGGGAAGGAGAGGGAAGCAATGATTGAAAGTGAAAGGAGAGAGAGAGAGGGAAAGGGGGAGAAGAAGGAGGAAGAGAGAAAAATAGTGGGATAGGGAAAGGAGGAAGAGAGGGGAAGAAGGAAAAAGAAGAGTGAGAGGGTTGGAGGGAGACAAGGAATGATTGAAAAGGAGAGAGAGAGAGAGAGAGAGAGAGAGAGAGAGAGAGAGAGAGGAACTGTTATTGACAGGAGAGATAAAGGAGAAGGGGAGGGAACAGTGGAGGAAGGGAGGAAGAATAGGAGAAAGAGAGGGGAGTGAGAAGGGGAAGAGATAGAACGTATGATGGGAATGAGTCGTGGAATAAAGAGAGAGAGAGAGAGAGAGAAGGGGGGGGAAGGGAAAGAGAGAAGTGGAGGGATTAGGAAGAAAAAGACATTAAGAGAGGGAGGGTGAAAATGAGGGAGGGAAAGTGGGGAACAGGTTTAATGAATTAACCAGAGAGAGAGAGAGAGAGAGAGAGAGAGAGAGAGAGAGAGAGAGAGAGAGAGAGAGAGAGAGAGAGAGAATAATCGAAGGAAATGTGTAATAAAGGTGAATAAAGAAGAAAGGATTATAAATGTAACAAAGAAAGAGAAAACGAGACTCAATAAAACGGGAGAATGGGACATTATGTGGTAGGGGAAGGTACAGAGAGAGAGAGAGAGAGAGAGAGAGAGAGAGAGAGAGAGAGAGAGAGAAGAGGGAGGGGGTGAGGGGGGTGTCGTGACGAGGGAAACACCAGCCAGACACATTCTTTTTCCCCATGCAGCCTGAACGAAGGGACACACACACACACACACAAACCTGTACGCGTAATTACTACCTGATATTGTAAAGTCATGGTCTAATGTACTGCAACCTGGTAAATAAAAGCGAGCTGTTTGAGTGAATTTTATGAACCAAAATTGCACACACCAACAGCTATAGTTTCGGATCATTTTTCGAAGCATTGGAAGGTGTTGCAGTACATTAGACCATGACTTTACCTGCAGTCTCGGACACACACAGACACACAAACAGGCATACACACCTCTGATGAGTGGTAGAAATTAGTGTGTGTGTGTGTGTGTGTGTGTGTGTCGTGTTTTTTGTTTTTGCTTTTTACCAAAATTCCTAATGCAGTTCTAGCAATGAATATCAGATTACTTAGCGATATGTGTGTGTGTGTGTGTGTGTGTGAGTGTGTGTGTGTGTGTTAATTAACCTCGGTACAGACACGAATGCTTTGTGTGTGTTTGGGGTGAGAGGATTATGCAGGTTGAACAACACGCTATTTGACACAAATGCATAGTGTGTGTGGGTTTGGTCACTCACAAGCAAAGCGAATTCTGACACCCAAATACACACATACACACAGGCACATACGCAAACCCAAGTACACACTCATACACACAAGGCCTATGCATACACACTAAGAACACATACGCACACAAACAGATACGTAAGACAACTCAAGTACAAAGATATGTATACCGAAGCATACACATATACACACAAGCACACATACGCATACACACATACATATACGCACAAAAACACAGATAAGAACACACACGCACACCCAAGCACACACACATCCTTCCCTCAAGTCGAGTTCTCCGGCAGAGGGTTAGACAGAGATCGAAGTCTTGCACACACACACACACACACACACAGACAGTACAAAGAAGGGCACCTCACCTGAGAAGGGCGGGGAGGAGGCCAGGAGGAAAAGCAGAAGAAGGAGGAGTGTCTTGGTTCTGGAAGTCAGGTCACACATGACTCCAGTATGGTGGTGGGTATGATGTAAACAGAGTACACGAGCCACGAGGCACACAACCTCTCCCCTCGGATGCCAGAGGTGCACTGCCGTCAGTGTTGCTAATGCTAACTTGCCAGGCGCCAGCCAGGCTGAGCCAGGTGACCCAGGTCTGCTTGACGAAATTTCCCCAAAATCAACATCAGAATTTCCCTTTTTACCTCAAAAGTTCCCTGTTAATTCTGGAAGATAGTCGGACATTTACCATCATCTTGATATTTCGTTTGGTAAAAATTTCTCCATTTACTCTTGAATAATCTTACTAGATAGAATTTCCCATTGGTATCTCTAATTCTCCATGTTTAGAGAAAATTCCCCATATTTGGCATAACTGCCGGGACCCGTCCAGTTCAACCACTGCTTCGCCAACCGTCAACTTCTTGTTAAACTCAGTCTGTGAAGCCACAAGGGACCCTGTGAGGCTGTGATGTAGTTAGAAAATTGGAGATAAATGAGTCCTTCAAATATTGCCACGAAACACTACCTGTACTGCAGGAGCTTGTTTCGTGGCATAGTTAGGAGGAATCAGCAGAGCCTCCAATTCTCATATACGAGCACTTTTGGTTCTTTAATAAAGCCGTCATCTGGACGTCAATCGGATACGAAGTTCGCTTGGGTGAAACCAAGCCAAAGCAAGCGGAACTGTTCTGGTCGGTCAAAAGGATTCGACGATCCACCAAGATGGACCCTGCTGCCAGCCACTGAAACCAAGACCAACCACGTTGTTGTCCACGTATCCATCCAAGCTCGCCAAAAAGCAGTGATTCGGGGAGCTTGGGGAAAGGATAGGAGAAGTATAGCAGTAAATATGGCGGCCATTAAAGATATGACAAGTAAGTTAATAGTATAATAATACATGAATTGTAGGTGCAACAGGCTGTAAAATAGAGTGATAGCAACACAAATAAGGCTTTAAGTATAGCAATGAAAGATTAGAGCAGGTGTAGAGTTCCTATTAGTCTACCATTTCTACTAAAATAGTAGTTGTTAAAACCTGGAGAATCACGATAATGATATAAATTATTATTTTTTTTTTTATGTTCTCGTATCTAATTTAACTTATATGAAATTATATGGATTGCTTAGGGGTTATGTGACCCATTCTTGATAATTATGTAATATCATTAAGGTGAAGGGAAGTATTGTACTTTATTGGAAATCAGTTCTTGGTAAAACTATAGAATCATGCCAACATTTTCTGTTTTTAATCAATCTTAAAATACAGGAATGGACTTTGACTTTCACCGGTTCTGACTTAAACACAGTATCACTGTAGGATATAAGAGGTCCACCTTCATGTGTATTTCAAATGTGATTGCAGTAATTTAGTTCATAACGGTATTCTGTATCAATAACTACTTTGGTTCCGGTAAGTTGCCTGGTTAGATACCCGTAATCTGCATCGGTCTTTATTTGATTAGTAGGTTAGGTCCGGGCAACTCAGGTAAAGAAACAGTAATCTGCTCACAATATGGAAAATATAATTAAGACCATAAAAAATAGGCATGCAATGTTTTAATGGTTAGGAAATTATAGGTGGACATTAATAAATGCAGACAGTTTATTCTCTTCCTTTCAGCTGTTTCCAACCATAGTAGTAGGATACTACATTATATCCCTCACTTCCAGGACAACATGTGTATATTGTGATAGACAATTCCATGACTCCAGTGATGCATGTACATGTATGGAGTCCCATTTAGCGGAAGCAGAGGTTATGGAGCCTCTGATGGATTCACCTCCTCCACTGTCAACCATCCCTTCTACCTCCTTTGGTGAAAATAGAGGTTGTAATATGTTTTTAGCAAGCACAGACAGGTCATTGCAACCATATATTAATATTACCGTATTTACATAATCAAACTAATGTAATCTACAATCATTTGCAAAAATACAGTTTAACAGTAGTATCAAGTACTGTATGCCCTGATATTTATATGCAATGGTTTCTTGTAGATGTTGCCTAGACCGCAACAGACTTCTGGGATCTAACCTGGGCAAAATACTGGGAAATAACCATAATAAATTAACCAGGGCCTAACTGTAGCAAACTACCGGCACCTAACCAGAGCAACCAATGGCACCTAACCTTGTTAAACTACCATGACCTAACCGGGACATAGCCGGACACTGCTACAGAACAGCAATAAATTCTATAAAATAATTAAGTTAGGTCTAACTAATTCAATAACTTTCTTATCGTTATATAGGGAGAGGTAATTTTTGTACTACATTGCAAATGTAGTTTATTAAGTATGTGTGTTTAATATGTCGAGTACCAGATACTGTATTCCCTTCTTTAACTGTTTCTTACCATGGTAGGTTACTACATTAAATTCTTTACTTCCAGGACTGTGTGTCTGTACTGTGAACGTGCATTCGATGACCTAAATGATGCCTGTAGTTGCATACAGTCCCATTTAGTTGAAGCACAAGCAGAGAGTCTTCCTTCAGTATTGCCCATCTCCTCGACCTCCTTTGCTGAGAGTAGGTTAAGGCTAAAAATACTTTAATCCAGACTTACAGTCATTTGCAAAAATAGATATTCAATATTTAATTCAAGGAAACTTTTTCCTTTACTAACTATGTATGCCCTGATAATTATATGCAATGGTTTAGAGCAGTTCAGTTTCCTTAATTAACAATGGCACTCCTCTTGTTGTCTCATTGATACTAACTAGTACTTTACAAATTTTACTGGTACAATAACCAAGGAAGAGCATAAGGGAGAAAGGAAGTATATCCAAACCACCTCAATGTATTACACTTCACTCTCAACCACACCACACTCATTACCAATTGCTTTCTTACTCATACCACATCTCTCATACACACGCTCATCACTTTCTCCATCCCGACTTGTAAGTCCACATGCACCTCTCAAGTAACTCATTTCTACTGCACCTATTCTAGACTGCTGAGCCCTACTCCATGTCCAGGGACTCGTGCCCCCTGGTGTTGTGATGGTTTGGCTCCCATAGCTGCCTTCCTTGACAGCCTTCGGGGGTGGTTGAAGACTGCAACGCACACAACCACACTAGCCAACAACACAACATACACTCTGAGGGCACTTTGGGAAAGCCCGGTTCAGGCCATGGCCTTCCTCGAGAGCTCGTGGCTGCTCGGCCAGACAGCTTGAGGAACTTCAACAACAACTCCTGCCATAATGGTTACCTATAATGGCTGAAGACCTAAAACACAATAGAAGACTTCTCCAATCTTTGGACCATTCTCATTTTTTCACAACCATCATTCCTACATGTGCGCATTTTTCTTTGATTATGTGAGTGCTGAACCAAGTACTTTACCATATCTACAGGATGATTCATATACATATTATAATATTTATTAAATGTGTATTATACGCTGTACATATGCATTTAAGACATAATATACAGAACTTATTTACAGTGTTTAAGAAGCAATAGCAGATCATATGTTCAACTGTAATCTATTTTCATGAATGCAAGCTCGTACTCATTTTACCATATGTTAGCAGAAACTTCTTTTGAATAACCCTATATAATGCATATATATTTTTGTACTTTGTGTGATATTGTACCTAAAATTTTTACCATTACCATCACTGTAAATTTTTTACCATTACCATCACTGTAAAAATTTTACCATTACCATCACTGTAAAAATTTTACCATTACCATCACTGTAAAATTTTTACCATTACCATCACTGTAAATTTTTTACCATTATCATCACTGTAAATTTTTTACCATTACCATCACTGTAAAATTTTTACCATTACCATCACTGTAAAAATTTTACCATTACCATCACTGTAAAATTTTTACCATTACCATCACTGTAAAATTTTTACCATTACCATCGCCGTAAAATGTTTACCATTACCATCACTGTAAAATGTTTACCATTACCATCACTGTAAAATTTTTACCATTGATAGGATCTACACAATAACCAATGGCTTTAAGGACCCTGTGATCGTGTATGAAATTGGAGGCTTCTGGTTCCTCCTGAACATGCTACGAAACAAGCTCCTTCCATATAGTTGGTGTTTCGTGGCCATATTTGAAGGACTCATTTATATCCAATTTTATGACGACTTCACATGATTCCTCCAAACTATTCCAAGCAACAGGCCACTATCATTATTTGTGCTCATCTGCTGGTTCCGCTGTTGTTTCCTGCCTGCCACTGGCCTATTTTAGAGGAATCAATGCGCTCCAATGTAACAAAAGTGGTAAATCTGGACCAACTATTAATTCCTCCAAACTATTCCAAGCAACAGGCCACCATTATTTTTGTTCATCTGCTGGTCCTATTTTTTTGGGTATATTTTGGGGTAATCAAGGCCCTCTAATGTACCAAAATAACAATATTAATTTACCAAGCCCATTTCTAAGACTTCTTAAATAATTAACCTATCTATCCTTCCATTCCTTAATCTTTCTATCTTCCAAACCACAAACTCAATTTCCTATTCTCTTCCCTTAGGTTTCTATCTTTATTTCTTCTCATTATTAATTTTCTGAGGTAAAAGGAATACAGCACCACTACCTTGTTGCAGTTCAAAGGGCCGAGTGACAAATACACTAGTTACCCCACCAAAAAAAAAGTTTTCTCTGTTACATGGTTTGTTTTTAGGAATGGGAAGCCAAACAAAAATAATGATAACAAAATAAAAAGATATAATGATACTACTTTACGACTACTACTACGACTACTACTACTACTAATAATAATAATAGACCTGTTTACTCTAACCTAAAATATGGAATATTATTACTTTTAGACGCAGTATAGGTTATATATAACTGTACTCATATTCTTTTTGCATAAAAATGCATCAATAAATAAATATAAGCGTTTTTTTAAGGCTAAAATATCACGTGACCCCTGAATGCTCTGTTATTGGTCGTGACGTAGATACCTTCCACCAGGATGTAAACAAACATTTCGCCCTGCATCTTTCAGTGCATCACCAAGTCTCTCATATTTTATTTGGTATTATTTATCATGTCCCAGGGAAAGAAACCATATTATGTTTGTTTTGTGCCAAGGTGTACAAATACAACAATTACAGCGCCTGAAAAGAAGTTTCTAAATGTGCCCAAAGACAAGAAAAAACGAAAACAGTGGTGGCTGTCTGCTCGAGGAGACTTCCCTATGAATCAACATGCATGTTACTGCTGTGAAGATCATTTTGATGTAAGTAACAAAGTATTAAATGTATTGATTTTATGCATAATTTATTATTATTATTATTATTATTATTATTATTATTATTATTATTATTATTATTATTTTATCCATTTATTTATTTATTTGCTTCTCTCTGCTTGCTGGAAATCTTGTTGTCTGTATGTGTGTGTGTGTACTCTTTGGCCTATATTGAGAGAGAGAGAGAAAGAGAGAGAGAGAGAGAGAGAAAGAGAGAGAGAGAGAAACTGGGTTAATAGCTGCCTCAAATGCGGCCCACTCCCCCCCCCCCACCTCTCTCTCCCTCTCTTTCACACACACATCCCCCTCCCTCCTCCCTCTCTCTCTCTCACACGTCCCCCCTCCTCTCTCTCTCTCTCTCTCTCTCTCTCACTTTCACACACACATCCTCCTCCTTCTCTCTCTCTCTCTCTCTCTCTCTCTCTCTCTCTCTCTTTTTCATACAGGCAGTCTTTCCTTCTCTCTCTTTTCGTCTCTCCTCCTTCTCCCTTCCTTCTTCCGTTCCCCATTTGCTCTCTTCTCTCTCTCTCTCTCTCTCTCTCTCTCTCTCTCTCTCTCTCTCTCTCTCTAATGTGTTTTGTGTGTGTGTGTGTTTGTATAACCAACTGTGTGTTTGTGTGTGTGTGTGTGTTTGTGTGTATGTGTGTGTATAATATAACCAACTGTGTGTGTGTATAGCTAACTGTGTGTCTGTGTGTGTGTGTATAGCTAACTGTGTGTGTGTATATGTGTGTATAGCCGACTGTGTGTGTGTGTATAGCCAACTGTGTGTGTGTGTGTGTGTGTTTCGTGGCAATACTTGAAGGACTCATTTACCTCCAATTTTTTCTGACTATATATAAATCACAGGATCCCTATATAAGAGTGTGTATATATATAGAGATATATATGTATTTTTTCATACCTATACTCAATCACGTCAAACTATGAACAAGATGGGTTGAGAAATTTTTTTTAAAGAGAAAAGACTGAATTTTTCTTACATTTATGGGCAGGAAAATATTATAAGACAATATTTTACTTACATATTTTATACGAATTTTTCTTACATTTATGGGCAGGAAAATATTATAAGACAATATTTTTCTTACATATTTTATACGAAGGAAACTGTTATAAGATAAAAAACTACATTATTTTTACATGTAAACGCAGGCAAATAGTATAAGAATAAAGACCGATTTTTTCTTACATTTATACTCAGGAAAATATTATAAGAATAAAGACCGAATTTTTCTTACATTTATACTCAGGAAAATATTAAAAGAATAAAGACCGAATTTTTCTTACTCAGGAAAATATTATAAGATTAAATATTACATTAGAGGAATGATTTTTTTTTCTTACACAATAATTCTTAAATCTTTTGGACTCAAGATTATGTTATTGTTTGTTCTGTTTTTATGCTTTGATTAACTTATAGAAGGGTTGAGGGCTGGTGTAGAGGGCTGAGGGCTGGTGTAGAGGGCTGAGGGCTGGTGTAGAGGGCTGAGGGGCTGGTGGAGAGGGCTGAGGGCTGGTGTAGAGGGCTGGTGTAGAGGGCTGAGGGCTGGTGTAGAGGGCTGTGGGGTGGGGGGGCTGGTGTAGAGGGCTGTGGGGTGGGGGGTGCGCGCTAGGATCAATAGCGGAGCGGGTCAGCCCCCCCTCACCCCTCCCACACTCCCCTCCTCTCCCACACCCCTCTCCCCTCCCCTCTCCTCCTCTGCTACAACTGCCACCCCTTCCCCTACCCTACCCTCCCCTTCCCCCTCCCCTGTTTCATTGCTTTCCCTGCCCCATCTCTTCCCCTCTTTACCCCCTTCCCTATCCCTCCTCCCGTTCCTCCCCCTTTCCCTCTCCTTCCCTTCATTCCTCCCCTTCCCTATTCTTCCATTCCTACTCTCTCTCTCTCTCTCTCTCTCTCTCTCTCTCTCTCCTCTCTCTCTCTCTCTCTCTCTTATGCCCTCTCACTTTCTGCATTTCTCTCTTTATTATCGTGTTCTCTCTCACCCCCTGTCTTTCATGCCCTCTCTCTCTCTCTCCTCTCTCTCTCTCTCTCTCTCTCTCTCTCTCTCTCTCTCTCTCTCTCTCTCTCTTTCTCTCTCTCTCTCTCTCTCTCTCTCTCCCTATCTTATCCCTCTCATGTCCCCTCCACCTGTACTGCTTCTCCCCCCACTCCCTCCCTCTCACTCCCCCCTCCCCCCCCTTCCCCTCTCGCTCCCCACTCCCCCCTCCCACTTTCTCACTTCAAAAAATTCCACCTCCCCCACCCCCTTTATTCCAAAAATGTTCCCCTCCCCCCCTCCAATTTAATCCCCCCCCCCTCCTCTCCCCCTTCATTTCACCCCCCCCCTCTTCTCCCCCTTCATTTACCCCCCCCTCTCCCCTGGACCAAAAATACACTCCCCCTCAATACCAAAATCCCTCCTTACCCCCACAATTCTAAAATTCCCCTTCACTCCCTCCCAATCCCAAACCTCCCTCCACTTTCCCCCTCAATCCCAGACCTCCCCCCTCCCCCTTCCCCCTTTATACCCAGTGCCCCCCCTTCATTTCCTTTAAGCGCCCCCCACCCCCTTAGTTCAGTGCCCCCATTTTCCCCTCTCTATATCCTACCCCTCTTACCCCTTGTGTCTCCCTCTCTCCCCTGCGACCCCTTCCCCTTCCTTCCCTTTCCTTTCCTTCCCTTTCCCTTCCCTTCTCTTCCTTTTCCCTTCCCTTCTCTTCCCTTCCACCAACACCTTCCTCCCTTCCCCTTCCCCTTCCCTTTGCCCTCCCTTCCCTTCCACCAACACTGTACCTTTCCTTTGCCACCTCCTCCTTTCCACCTCCGCCTCAACTTCCATTTACCCCCTCCCCATCCCTTACCCTTTAACTCCCCCTTCCTTACCCTTTACCTCCCTTCCCCTCCCTTCTACCACCATGCACCACCACCATTGCCATTCTTCCCCTCCCCCCCCATCCCCTTCCCATCTTCCCCTCCCATTCCCTTCCACCACCACCACCATTGCCACCAGTGCCATTCTTCCCCTTCCCCTCCCTTCCCCTCTTCCCTCTCCTTCCCCTCTTCCCCCCCCCCAACATCGGGTGAGGGTGAGGGTGAGGGTGAGAGCGGCAGGCGCATCTCAGTGGTGCTCGTGTGTGGTTCCCGGACACCGCTGCTGGCCACCTCCTGCCTCTCTCTCTCTCCAGTAGTGTGTGTGTGTGTGTGTGTGTGTGGTGCCGCTCCCCCCTCACCTCCCCACCCCTCTAAACCCTCTCACAACAACAACAAACAACAATAACAACCACCAAAACCACCACCACCTACAACAACGACGACAACAACGACGACGACGACAACAACAAAAATAATACCAGGTCCCACTCACACCAACTTGTTTGTTTGTGTGTGCGTGTGTGTGTGTGTGAGAGAGTGTGAGTGAGTGAGTGTGTGTCTGTGTGAGTGTGTGTTTGTTGTTGTTGTTGTTATTGCTACTGCTACTACTGCTACTGTTACCATTGTTGTTGTTGCTGCTGTTGTT
>JAWZYT010003747.1:52500-86839 GCA_034508575.1 Petrolisthes manimaculis | reverse complement strand
CTCTGCATTATTTCTGTAAGTTAGGGTAAATCAGATTAGAACTGGTTTAGTTTCGACACGACAGCGTGGCTGGCGTTGACTTGATGTGGTCAATTTATATTTAATGAGGTCCGGTCAAGTTTATTTAGGTTTGGTTAAGTTAGGTATATAGGGTTTGAGCAAGTCTAGATAGTTTATATCAGGAGGTTTACTTAAATCACTCACGTAAGCCTGTATACGAAACAGATTCCCTCTTCAGACTAAAAAGGTTATTGTGTGTCTTCCTTCACATATTACAAAGAAGAAACCATCAACCTTCATCCATCCCTGCGTTCCATTTCTGCAGGGACCACAACAGCAGGCAGCCTCCCTTCATAATACTGCTGGGTTTACTGTATACGGTAATATGCGATTCCGAGGTGGCGGCTCTGGACGAGTTTTGTATACAGAAATGTGCTTCTTTTTGGTGCCTCATATGTGTGTGTGTGTATATAATGGTGCGGCGTCTGTTATTCGCCTTATATGGACGGGTTGGCTGGCTGGATAACTTGACTTGGCCCCAAAATCGTGTATGCGTTGTGGAGTTAATTTTCTTTGATGCTTTTACACTTTTTTAAGCATATATTTATATTTTCTTGACCGTATGTGTGTGTGCGTGTGTGTGTGTGTGTGCGCGTGCGTGTCGTTTCCTGGTTCCGATAACATCGCGATATTATTTTTATTCATTTATATATTGATATTATCTATTTTATATTGTTTTACTATCTAGATTTGTGTGGTTTCTATTTGCATATGGATTTTATTTTATTTTTAGTTCCCCGGTTATATGCAGTATTTCATATTTATTGGTGAACGTTAAGGTACAGTATATCATAATCTTGTACTGTACTTCATTTTTTCTCCGCAACTCCCACTACTCTTTCACGCCTTCCTCTACCAGCCTCTCACCCTCTACACACACTCCCCTCTCACCCTTTACTCTCTCCTCACATCTACCTCATTCCCTTTACTCTCTCCTCACAACTACCTCTCTCCCTCTCTACTTCCTCACAACTACCTCTCTTCCTCTCTACCTCCCTCACAACTACCTCTCTCACTCCCTCCTCACAACTACCTCTCTCTCTAACTCCCTCCTCACAACTCTCTCCCTCTCTCCTCCATCACAACTACCTCTCTCCCGCTTTCCTCACAACTCCCTCTCTCTCTCCCTCCCCCTCCATTGTCCTCTGCACGCCGCCCAGATTTTAGCTAAGATTTCACCCAGCTGTTAATGTCCTCCTTCGCCTTTGTGCATTTTACTTCCCTTCTCTGCATTACTCCCAAGTCTGTAATGACACGGGGAACCTTATTATCTACAGTATATATATATTTTTTGCATTATTTTTTTTTTTTTTTTTTTTTTTTTTTTTTTTTTTAAGATTCAGGCTATGAAGGACAGCACCAGTGCTTATCTTTTATTGTTGCTGTTGTTGTCTTCTTCTCTTTCTTCTTGTAATTCTTTTTCTATTTTCTTTTTCTTCTTCAACTTCTCCTCCTCCTTCACTTTCTTTCTCATTATTATTATTATTATTATTTTTATTATTATTATTATTAGTAGTAGTAGTAGTGTTATTGTTGTTATTATTATTATTATTATTATTATTATTATTATTATTATTATTATTATTATTCATTTCATTCCCTTTTGTTGTTGTTCTCTTGTTCTCAACTTTTCTATGGATGGACTACTTGTGTGTTGTTGGTGAATTGAGGCACCGCTGCTGTTGGTTTACTTCATTAGGCAGTGTGTTGACCCAGGCACTGACCTCGTTTGACCTCCCTCTCGTGTGTGTGTGTGTGTGTGTGTGTGTGTGTGTATGTGTGTGTGTGTATGTGTGTGTGTGTGTGTGTTGGTGTTGTTGTTGTTGTTGTTGCTTATGGTGATTTCATTTTCTACATTTCGCTGTCCCTCACTTTTTTTTCTCGTACCTCTCATAACCTCATACTCTACACTACTCTCTCTCTCTCTCTCTCTCTCTCACTGATAGCAGGTGGTGCCTCAGGTGTTATTATACTGGGGTGATTTATGTCAACACATTATCCCAGGGGAGGTGGTGATTAGTGAACACCCACGCCTATACACACACACACACACACACACACACAACACACACACACACACACACACACACACACACACAACACACACACACCCTGCCTATTCCAACAGTCCACACGCCCATATCCTGCCTCTTCCATCCTTGCACCCATAGCAACCCACATCCACACCCATTCCCACTCCCACATACAGTGCCCTAACACCCACACCCACCCACAGTGACCAAACATCTACACCCATTCCCACGTCACCCCTTAGTCTCACACACCTCCCTCTTTTTCCCTAAGCACTGAACCAAAGAAAGGATGCTCTTGTGGTCATATTGATATACACGAGTTCGTATTAGGATAAAATTTATATTATGCCGCAACAAATTTTGAAGAAAACATTATACATATTCCTGGGATTACTCGTTTCCTGCTTCAGAGAAAATTATGAAATCCATGAACACTCACGGTTCTCACTGCCTCTGTGACAGTACCCATCATTTCACATTAAACCATCACAACATTACCATACATTGTGTACTTCCACGGACACACACTGACACGCACCTACCTGTCACTCTCCAACATAGATGAATATTGTGCAGTAGACGTGGCTGCACATCAGAGCACATGTACACTCACAAACAACTACACATACACCCCAGTCATGTACCAGATACATATACCTCTTACATAAACTAATTTCATTTTAATCTCTGCCCAGGTCACATTAAGGCTATAGCATGTAAGATTTGTGTATTCTATGTATATAACTCTATGCGGAAATGGGACAAATCATCTGTATTGTACGACATAATCTATTCGTATTTCGGTAGCACTAAGTTTGATCAAGTCAGTCTGCAGCACTATATAGTTCGTGTGGTTGGTTGTCTTCTTGTTTCCATCTTGTATTCCTTGCTGCCATTTCATCTCGGCTCGCCTGCCTGGCTTGCGTCTACCACTCTTTCTGATTGTGTCTTTCACCTTGCGTTATTAATGTTTTCTCCTTGTCTATTTACATCGTTCTTTTCTGTACGTGTGTGTGTGTGTGTGTGTGTAGCTTTGTATCTTTTAATCTATCGTTATTGTTATTTTTCTGCGCACCCATTACATTTGATTACTGTTCCTTCCTCTTCATCCTTACCATTTCTCTTCCTGCTCATATTCCTACCATTCTCGCAGTCCCCATCTCTTACCATCTCTATAGATAATATGCAATCGTCTCTTCCTTACTTTAACCCCAATGCATCCTCTTGCCTTATACTCCAACCCTCTTCCATCCTCATACTCCAACCCTCTTCCACCCTCTTATCCCAACCTTATTATTCCTCATATCACAACTTATTTTTTCTTCATACCTCAACCTTTTCCTTCACTTTGACTCCAGTCCTTCCTTTATTCTTTACCCACTCCTTTACTGTTCCCCATGTCTTACACCTCCATTTACGTTTACTTTTCCCCTCTACTCTTCCCCTTCTCTTACTCTTCGCTTACCTTAACCCTTATTCTCTAATCTCACCATTCTAGTCATGACCTTTATTTCACCTACCCCTTTGCTCTCCCTTGTCCCCTATTTTTTCCCTCTCCCTTTATTTATCCTTCCCCATCCTCCTCTTACCCCTTCCGCCTCCTCCTTCCCCCTTCCCCATCCTCCTTCCCCCTTCCCCCTGCTCATGATGCCACCCCTTCCCTCACCAGGACCCGCTCAGTCATTCCCCCGCCTGAATAATCACAATAATGGTGATTATAGCGACAATTATGTGTGGTGGGGCGGGGCGGGGCGGGGCGGGGCAGGTGGACCGTGGCGACAGTTCCTCACCCACCCACCCTCGCTCCTTCCCTACCTCCCTCCTTCCCTACCTCCCTCCTTCCCTACCTCCCTCCTTCCCTACCTCCCTCCTTCCCTACCTCCCTCCTTCCTTACCTCCCTCCTTCCTTACCTCCCTTGCTTGCACCTGATCATACCACACACCTATACCTTCCTCATCTCTATACATCTACAGTATATACCTACCCTACTCTCCTATACACACACACACACACACACACACACACACACACACACACACACACACACACACACATACATACATACATCTTAAATATTGCTATCCAAATACCTCCACCCAAATTTTAACTGTTATTTTCCACTCCCAATATTCCTCATCCATTCGTTCTAAAAATAGCATAGCGACCATTTCCACCCAAAACATAATAATATACCCAGTGATGCGTTCTCGCCATCAGCGACGCGACGATGACAAAGTTAACATTCTCGTGTCGAATTGTTGTATCCATTTCCGCCGAACGTCAGGGGGAGGCGCTCACTAGGTTCATTTTCATCCCAGTTAAAGAGTTCTGATGAGGTATAATGAGGGGCCGGTAATGATGGAGAGCGGATTGGTTTGTTTTCACGCCAAACAAATGAAAAGAAGAAGACGAGGCATTAATGTACACTTGCTGACAACATATACCTTACAAGGACTTTTCTTAACTAAATCTTGAACATACAGAGGCTTAATCCATTGTTGTGTGTACTCGTTTGGTGTTAGTCTTTAGACGTGAGAATCTCATTCCTTTGATAAGTATTGAGTGAACAAGTAATCATCGAGTGAAGTTGCAAAAACCTCACCACATACCACCACCACCACCACCAACAACAACAACAACAACAACAGACAGGTTGAGGAACTTCAACAACAACAGCACCCCATACTTACCCCAACCTCTTACACACACCCCTTACCCCAAAACCACCATAATTTGCGCGCCATTATACTGCTGCTTCCACTCATACACTGTAGTACAACCACCTTCACTCCCCCTATCACCACCACCACCACCACTACTACCACCATTACAAATATATTCCTCCTCGCATCCCCCATCCCTTTCACTTCCCCCTCCCTCCCCTCCCCATAATTCCCTTCACCTCTTCTCCCCTCCCCATAATTCCCCTTCCTTCCTCTCCCGATAATTCCCCTTCCTTCCCCATAATTCCCCTTCCTTCTTCACTTCCCCACAATTCCCCTTCGTTCCCCTTCCCCAACCCCCTTCCCCAGCAACCCCATCTCTGCCAATATAGTTTCTTGCACCTCACGTCACATAAACTCACCTCAAATTACTCCCCTCCCGACGTCGCCACTATTAATGACCAGTTTGGCGGACGTAAACAAAGGGGACTCCGGTGACACCTTGCACGGTCCATTAATCCGGATTACGAGACACGCTTCAGGCTGAAATCGGATTACAGAACTAAAAATAACAACGGTTGGAAAAGGATGGATAAAAATGAACGAACAAACTAACGGGCCATTTTTTCAGTGTCGGTGCTAAGTCGCGTGTAGTTGTCGTCCATAATTCTCATAGTTTGTAACATCATAATTTCGTGTATATATTATTTATTATCCGTAAGGTTATATTTTAATTTATCCATTCATCTCAAAGTCTACCAGTTCCTACGCCTTTTTTATCCATGTATCTATCTATCTATCAATCAATCATTGTTCCTACACTTCTCTTTATTTATTTTCTTGATTATAAAATTTTTGTTTTTGTCTTCTTCATGGTATATGGTTTGATAATGATCCACCAGGTGTCGTCTCGTGGTGCAAGTTTTTTTTATTTTTTTGGTGTTGGTTCCTCCCCGTTGTAAACAGACCACCCGTGATATTACCTTTGCATGATTAATGTCTTGAAGAAAAAATTAGAGTTATATATACACCTACTACACCCAAACCAATATGCAATAACACCAATATACAATAATAATCTTCCTGAAAATGGCAAGTCACTGAAATTATTATCATTATTCTAGTCATCTGCTTATGCCTCCAAGTTAGTGTTGTAAAAACAATGGGGTTCCCAGGTGAGACTAACCACATACAACATAACGCCCTTTGTCTGTTATTGTGGTATGATTACACTAATAAAAAGAAGGTATTACTATATATATATGTACAGGCGAGATAAAAAGTTTCCTCCTGAGAGAGAGAGAGAGAGAAAGAGAGAGAGAGAGAGAGAGAGAGAGAGAGAGAGAGTAGGGCGACATGACTGCATCTCCATAGTTTAGAGAGAGAGAGAGAGAGAGAGAGAGAGAGAGAGAGAGAGAGAGAGTGAGAGTACGGCGACATGACTGCATCTCCACATTTGAGTGAGTAAGTGACAAGGCATGTTTGGTGAAGGTGTGATCGGTGTCATGAGTGTGTGTGTGTGTGTGTGTGTGTGTGTGTGTGTGTGTGTGTGTGTGTGTGTGTGTGTGTGTGTGTGTGTGTGTGTCCTTCACGTGTCACTCTTTGGTCTTCTCCCTCCTTCTCACCGTCAATATCACCAATCATTTATTTATCTTGACGTCAATTCTATATTTATTCTTTTAACCACCTTCATCCTCCTGCACCTCCTCCTCCTCATTATCATCATCATCAATGTCTTTCTTCTTGTACCCCTCTTGTTTCTTATCTTCTTCCTCCTCTTTCACTTCCTCCTCTCATCCTTTCCTCTCTTCCTCCTCTCCTCCTTTCCTTCTCATCCTACTCTCATCCTTTTCCACCTCATTTCTTTCTTTTCTTCCTACCTTTCCCCCCTCCTCATAATCATCATATCATCATTACAATCAGTCTTATCTAGTTTCTTCTCATTATTTCTCACAGTACATTCTATCCACTCCACCCCCTCTCTCTTTCCTATTCCTTTATCAGCAAAACATAATAATTATCTTCTCACACTCCTTCCTCATTCTCTCACTTTTCATGTTTATATCTCACACCTTCCTATTCTCCTATTAGGTTATTTCCCAGTTCCTGCACATCCACATCTTTCTACCAACCAGCCTTTCTGTCGGCTATAATTGACTCGTTACTCCCTCCTCCTCCTCCTTGTCTACCTAATCTCCCCCACCCATCTGCCCAATCAGCCCAACGCTTCATTAATCCAATCACCCGTCGCCCTAATCTGCTTACCTTCCTCTCTGTGTCATAGTCAAAGCGGGATACTCGCATTTTTTTCCTTATACTGATTTCTTTTGGCTGTGTTTCCGCCTCCACATTCAGGTCACTAAAGCAAGATGAAACTACTTTAGTGTATTATATATATATATATATATATATATATATATATATATATATATATATATATATATATATATATATATATATATATATATATATATATATATATATATATGTCACGAGTCAAATTTGATCGTGACATATTAATCAATTAAGTATAGGAATAATACTTCATTAGCCATAGCCTAGTGGTTGAGAAAGCGGAAGGCAGGAGTGTGAGGTAGAGTAGGAGACAGTGTTCCTGTTTGAGCCTGCGTCCCTCCCCTCTGTAACTGTAAAAAAAAAAAATATTGCAAAGTACGAGTTTCTTTAATATTTTTTGTCACACTATATATATATATATATATATATATATATATATATATATATATATATATATATATATATGTATATTGTATGAACCTGATGTCTTCGTGTTTCGTGCGTTTACTTTACTGAGCACTTCGTATTTTTCACCGAGCAGAACAAATTTATGGGAGTTATTTGTATGTCATAAATAGAGAGCTATTGATTCCTCTAAATTATGCTAAGAAACAGACACCCTATGAGTTATATTGAGTTGGTCTGCTACTTGGTAGTAAGAGAGAGAGAGAGAGAGAGAGAGAGAGAGAGAGAGAGAGAGAGAGAGAGAGAGAGAGAGAGAGAGAGATATTGTGTGTAGTGAAGGGGTGTTGGGCGTGACACAGGGAAGGCACCACAACCACTAATAAATCTGTGTGTGTGTGTGTGTGTGTGTGTGTGTGTGATTCTGATGACTTCACATTTAACGTTACATAGGTATAATGGGGGCGGGCTGGGCGGAATGGGTGGGCGGGCTGGTAAATGAAGCGAGAGATTTAGAGAAGGAGCAAGAAAGGATTGAAGTGGGAGGAATGAGTGGGCAGGGAACTGAAGCGAGAGTTGGAAGAGAAAGGATGAGTGTGGATAGATACATAGGCAGGATGGATAGATAGGTAGGAATAGTGATGATTAATGAGATAGGTGAAAGGGATGGGAGAAGGAAGTTATATGGATATAGGATGGATATAGGATGGATAGATGGGTAGGAATAGTAAGGATAAATGAGAAAGGTGAAAGGGAAGGGAGAAGTTGCTTTTATGAATATAGTTCAAGAAATGGGGAGATTCATTCGTTCGGCCTGGAATATTGAAATGGTTATAGACGTGAGATTAGTCAGGAGGAGGTGAATAAATAATTGTATAGGGGAAGAGACACGAGAATTTAGTCGAGTGATCCGTATCTCCTGTGTTGATTATTGTTGAGGGTAATGACTGACTGACTGAGTGACTGCAGAGGTGTTGGTGATGAATGATAGGGTAATCCTCCTCGTTTGGTAGTTCTGGTAATAGTTGTAGGGTGATCCTCCTCGTTTGGTAGTTCTGGTAATAGTTGTTGATACTTGTTGTGATGACGTGGAGGTTTTATTTAACGCCATAAGTACCTGATTTTACGAGTTTTCCAGTTGGATTTATGTATTTTATTGTTGTTATTTTAGAATTTTGCTATTATATACCAATTTTCCGATGGTTTTTATCATTTATATTGGGGAGGGGGAAGGAGATTTAGTTTTGCATGTAAATGATCTGTTAATTCAAGTATATAACTCAAATGTACACAATCGGCAGCAAAGAAATGGAATTAAAGTAGTATGTACTCTTATGTTGAGGAAGTGAAGGTCTACTGTGTCCTCCAATCTTTACTTATAGGAGACAATCTACCTCAGTACTGCTTATAGGGGAGATCTGTGTCGTACAATACTTTGGAGAAATCAGTACGGTACCAAGCCCTCCCATTCTGCCACTCGGTATTGACCCTTTTATCAGTATCCTATATACACATGACAAGGACAACTAATAATGATCTGCTGGTGACTGATGATGTCGTTATTGATAGCTTCGTGATGATGGTTGCTGAAGTGGAGGGCAAATGGTTCACTGGCAATGTACGCGAAGTTATGTTGCTAAATTTTTCTCTTAAAATTTCCGGTGAATAATGGTGGTGGTGGTGGTGATGATGGTGGTGGTTGTGGTGATGGTGATGGGCTAGGTTAGGTGTTGGTGCAAGGTAGACAGATAAATTAACCATGCAAGACAGACAAGTAAAGGTGTCATGCATGGTAGACAGGTTTAAGAAATCATGCAACATTGACAGGTAAACGGTAAACCATGGATGCAAGGTATAGACAGGTAACCTATTATTAAAAGGTACAGCTGGTAGATAGGTAAAGTAAATAATCGTACAAGGTAGACATGAAAACTAATCAGGTGATAGGGTGAATAGGTGACCCCTCCCCTCCCCTCCCCTCCCCTCCCATCCACCTTCCCCTTCCTTCCCTTCCCTCCCCTCCCCTCTCCTCCCCTCTCCTCCCCTCCCCTCCCTTCCCCTGGGCGTGACTGACAGGTAATGGTTGTCTCACTGTACTGCCACCTGATATATATTCATCACCAGGTGGATTTATGGGACACCTGGCCAAATTGGATTAAGATGGGGCTTTCCAGTATTATTTTTTATATATATATATTTATAACTTTGGTGTGTGGAGCGGTGGGTGTGTTCGAGTGCATGCGTTCGTGCATAAAGTAGTAATTTGGAACTGTAGTCACAATGATTTCTGATCCAAAACAAACAGTAAAGATTAATGTCTGACAAGAACTGGAGCAGGAGTAAACTTTCTAATGTTTTTTTCCCCTTGGGTATTGATACGTTGTGTCTAATACGAGTCTCAACTTAAAGAACCCAATCTTTGACTAGTCACGGTATTCCTTTACATCATCAACGTTAGCATTTGCAATCATCCAAATGAACATAACTTTATGCATAATCATAACAGGAATAACAATAATGTGTTTTTTTTTCTCCCCAGGTAAGTGATGGTCGAGAAGCAGCCTTTTTCTGGTGTAATCAGGGAGGTATGTGTGTGTGTGTGTGTGTGTGTGTGTATGTGTGTGTGTGTGTGTGTGTGTGTATGTGTGTGTGTGTGTGTGTGTGTGTGTGTGAGTGACTTTGATAGTTTATGTGTATGTATAGTCGAGATTGTTTTTGGATATTTTTACATTTTTATGGTTGAGTCTTTACTGTTCGCCTTGTGACCTCGGTGATCCATGTATAAGTCCCTCCCATGCAGGTCACAGTATAGGAAGAGATGTGTAGTTTCCAAAGCCCCAATCCCTTCCTACCCTATTACCTTCACCCTTCTAAACCAGTCCCTTCACCCATCCTCTCCAATCCCCTCACAAGTCCTTAGATCATCATCCCCAATCCCTTCACCCATCTTAACCAGTCATGTCACCAATCCTACACATTCCCTTCACCGATCCCTCTCACTACCTTCACCCATCCTCACCAATACCTTCACCCATCCTCACCAATACCTTCACCCATCCTCACAAATACCTTCACCCATCCTCACCAATACCTTCACCCATCCTTCTCAATTCCTTCACATATCTTCCCCAGTCCTTTCACCATTCCCTTCACCCATCATCCCTAATCCCTTCACCCATCCCTTCACCACAATCCCTTCACCCATCCCTTCACCCATCCCTTCAAACATCCCTTCAAACATCCCTTCACCCATCCCTTCACCCATCCCTTCACCCATCCCTTCACCCATGTAGTCAGTGGAGCGAGACACCACTTAACCCTCACTGCTGGAGACACCTTCACTTCAGAGGAACTCTAATTGCCTCACCCAACTCATGAATTTGTTTGTGCGTTCGTGTCCATGGTTATGTGTGTGTGTACTTGCGTGTGTGTGTACTTGCGTGTGTGTGTACTTGCTTGTGTGTGTACTTGCGTGTGTGTGTACTTGCGTCCTTGTGGTGTACGTGCATGTGTAGGTGTGTTTGCATTTTGTACACGTTTAAGGGTGTGTCACTTTTGAGTATTTTATTTTTATGCCGATTATTTCTCGTTAAAAAAATGTAAGAAATGTAATATCGTTGATGAAGAAGAGAACAATTTGTCATAAAGTTCGGTAATCATGTGGGACGTTCATGTTATAAGGTTTCCACCATCACACTATTTCTCAGATAAGTGCAGTTATGTCACGAGAAATAACTTCGTCTCCATTATCTGAGAACTATAATAAGGAAATGGGATAATTTATACTAAGGTGACCAAGCGAGGTAGTTAATCATGCAGACACGTCACATGCAACCAACCAACCAACCAACCAACCTACCACCCACCCACCCACCCACCTACACACGAACCACACCCACCAACCACCCACACACACGAACCACACCCACCAACCAACCAACCAATCCACCCACCAACCAACCAGCAAAAAAAAAAAAAAAAAAAAAAAAAAAAACACCACCCAACCAACCAACCAACCTACCTACCTTCCTACCACCCACCAACCTTCCTACCACCCACCTACCAACCAACCAACCAACCAACCAATAAACACACCACGGCCACAGTTCAGTGATCGAACCACGTGTCGCTCGATATAATAAAGAAGAGTGTCGCCATTTGATCGTAAAGTTGGTTAGATAAATTCTCTGAGAGCGTGACAGGTGTGAAGTGGGGGGACAATGATATATAGTAACAGTGAGAAACAAATACATTTCTTACTTATTGTGACTATTATAGGTGCGTCCAATTATGGTACCTTTAGCAAATATCACCTGAGTTCCTCCTAATAACTGGGTATACTAATTAAGGATCTCTTCTTTTCTACATTTTACTCATTAGTTCCTACTTGGTCCTAGCTCGTCACTCCATTCATTCTCATATTCCCATTCTTCCACTACCTCCTTCTGTACCTCTTCCACTACCTTCTTTTGTACCTCTCCCTCCACCTCCTCCTGTACCTCTTCCTACACCTCTTCCTGCACCTCTTTCTCCACCTCTTCCTACACCATCCCAACCTCTGTTTCTGCTCACCCTTACCAACCTCTTCTTAAGCTACATCACCACCTGCTCCTCCCTCATCCTCCACCTCCTTCATCCTTCACCTCCTTCATCCTCCACCTCCTTCATCTTCCACCTCCTCACCTCTCTCCTATTCTACCCCTCTTCCTCACCTCTTTCTCCTCCTCCTTGCCCTTCCTCCTCCCCCTCGGTGCACCTGGAATGGAGACAATGGGTAACGAGCCGGGGTGATAATCTTGTCACTAACGAGGTGGCGTGATTCGCTCGCCCGCACCCTCTGTCGGCGGCCTCTGATACTACCGTACCTGGGGAGAAGGGAGAAGGGAGAGACACCAGCAGGAGGTGGGGGGGGACGGGGGGCTCAGTGATTGAGAAGGTATTGTGATAGTGTGATCATTTTTATTATGTTCCGACACAGGATATGTGTATAGCTCGTTACCGAAACCCAAACCATCACCCACCCACATACTACACACACCTACAGTGTCTTCCCTCACACCATACACACAGGCATTCCCTGAACCTCCACCGTCTCTCCCTTTTATCAATGAAGGCTTCGAATCGTGCTTACAACTCGTGCTTCGGTGTTACTCTCTCGGTAAGAGTTGACAACGCTATAGTAGTCCACGCGGGAGTGTAGTGCCATTATAAGACACAGTTAAACTATGGAAATGTCTCTCCTCCGGCGAAAATAACGATTTACCTATGGAAATTCCACTCACTTCCTTGCAGTTACTAAGCATGTCAATCCGACGCACATCATTTCAGTAAGATATGTTAGGTTGATAGTCCAAGAGGGATTTGAAAGGCGAGATCTTCCACAAGGCTTTTGTTTGCGCCGCATTGAAATGTACAGTCGCGGTCCTATATAATCATCAATAAAGGAGTAACTCACGTAAGAGTTTGACAGTAAATTATTTGAGATACCCATATGTGGATTATTATTATTGACCGCGACACAATGTAAAACAGTCTTTTTTTTAAACTTGTAGAGAAAGGCCAAAAATATAGCTAGGTATAAGCGTGTACTGGAAATAGTAGTCCTTGAAGATTCTTGCGCTTGTGGGTAGAATAATAATGTACAGTGGAAAGGGAAAGCAATATTATGATTTCTCTGACGATACAGTCAAAACAACACAAAATTCCATATTATTTATATATACTTGCAGTGAAGAACAATGAAATGAAACGTTCCGAAATCCAAGAATATCCTGCTAAGTATAGCCACAAGGGCATTATATTTTCTACGCATCTTTGACAGAAAAAAAAAAAAAAAAAAAAAAAAACGTATTCATCCGATTACCTTTTATGAGCAAAAATCGTAGGGAAAGCCGGTAAAAAAAGACCATTCCTTTTTTTTTCTCCTGCATAAACGTAGTGCAAAAAAAATTACACATCTCGCCTATGATTTGGTTGGCTGTAGACGAGAGAGTTGCGTGTTGTTCTTATCTTTACGTGGTTGGTCAGGCCCGGAGCGAACCAGGGAATGGGAGGACACTTTTTTGTCCAGTTATTGTTTATATTATATTTATAGATAGATTTTCTTTTTTTTCTGCCATAGTCAGTAGTGTTATATTTCATGGGTTTGGTGCGTTTTTAGAGTTGTGGGAGGTATCTATGAGGTAGTAGCTTGAGAGAGAGAGAGAGAGAGAGAGAGAGAGAGAGAGAGAGAGAGAGAGAGAGAGAGAGAGAGTGTGTGTCTGGGAGAATAATAATAATATATAGGTGTCGATTTCCTTCCCACCAAGTAACTCCGTCTTCTCAAGAGTCCCTCACCTCAAGCCGTGTCTGGTTTACTCACACACTCACAAGGATCGTTGGAGACTGACTAACGTTATTGTTGGTTACACAGAAAAACGATTGGTCACCGGTAGACCTGATTGGCTATATTATCGTATGGCAAGTTATTCTTAAACGTAATTGGTTATATAATGGGACGGCAACTTATTCTTAAACGTGAATATTTATATAATGGGATGGGAAGGTATTCATAAACGTGGTTGGTTGCACACAAACGCATTTCGTACACACAAACTACTTCCTGACAATTATTATGAGACGTGGTTGGTTACTGAGGCTCTCATGGACACTAATGCAAAATGTTTCGTCCAATAATATGTAAAATCGGATCACAAATTGTGCACGGAAAATGAAAGGGGTCATATTATTCAACGAAAAGATAGAATTATATATTCCTACATCTCTATTTATATATCTCTATGATACGTGTATTTTTTTGTTAAATTTTCGTATGAGTTTCTCCTATGTAAGAGTAAATAGGCCTCGTGTTATCTTCGATGATAGATAACATTTTTAGAACTTTCTTCACATTTGGTTGGTTTGTTATTGTCCATATTTATATCAACACAGTATAATTTCCACCGTGATTGTTTCTTCCTTTACTTTCTTCTTAAGTATCTTCCCCTTCATGTATTTTAGTGACTCAGCGATCGCCGGTAGCTACAGTTTTGTTTATAATATAAGGTTGCATTTTTTTTCGGTATGTTTATTGTCTAAGGTGTTGCATTATTACATAGGTAGTTTTGTCGTCTTTTCCTCCTCTTTTGTATTTGTTGTTTCGAGTTAGCCAGAGTCCAGGTTGTGGTGTGTAATAATTATGGTTTATCAAGGAAGTGCATATTCATTCTCGCTTGTTTATTTTTAGAGTATTTTGCTTCCTTGTCGTGTGTATGTATTGTGCTTGGAGGCAGCTTAGAGTACAGGGTGTAGTGTGAAGTGAGGAGACAGTCTTGACGTGGTGGATAACTTTCTCTTCATGCGTTGACATCTCCTCTTCAGGTGGCTGGCAAAATATTATTGTCGGTGAAACGAAGTCTATACACACACACACACACACACACACACACACACACAAACATAGATAGATAGATAATTTATTGACCACAGCGTTACAATATATATTAAATAACAATACACACACACACATACACACATAGATAGATAGATAGATAAAAAGATAGATAGATAATTTATTGACCACAGCGTTACAATATATATACAATAACAATACACACACACACACACACACACACACACACACAGAGAGAGTCACGTGATCCTATAGTGGCCCTGGACCCCCTCTGATGGCCGGGGTGATAACAGAGGCTGCGGTCCAATGTTGGGGTCTGTGTGTGGTGGCTTGGATGGCCGAGGTAAGGGAGTGGGTGGGTGGAGGGAGATGGGGAGCTGGTCGTGTGGGGAGGGGGGGAGGGAGGAGATGGGGAGCTGGTAGTGTGGGAGGGAGGGAGAGAGGAGTGGAGGGGAGCTGGTAGTGTGGGAGGGAGGGAGGGAGGAGTGGAGGGGAGCTGGTAGTGTAGGAGGGAGGGAGGGAGGGGAGGAGATGGGGAGTTAGTAGTGTGGGAGGGAGGGGAGGAGATGGGGAGCTGGTAGTGTGGGAGGGAGGGAGGTAGGAGTGGAAGGGAGCTGGTAGTGTGGAGGGAGAGGTGGAGGGAAGAAGGTATTGTGTTGGGAGTACTGGAGGGGAGCTGGTTGTGTGGGAAGGTGAGGTGGAAAAGAACTGGAAGTGTGGGGTGGAGAAGAGGTGTAGGGGAGCTAGTACGGTACGCCCAAATCATCGTTAATTACGGATATATTATAATTATACACTCACACATTTCTATTTAAACGGAATTGTAACCAAAATTCCTAAAAAAAATTCACCAATAAATATGTGCAATGATTAAACACACAATAATTATTTATGCATACTCATAAACACACACATCAAGTACGTATATACATACACATACACACATATACGTACTGACACTTAGCTGAATCATGTAAACGGAAGCATAAGCCACTGGTTTCACAATAAGTTTTCCAAAGTCATCGTACACACACACACACACACACACACACACACACACACACACACACACACACACACACACACACACACACTCAGATAATAACACACATGCACTTGTACACACGCAAACAGTTAATGCAAGAAAACACATACGATTTTAAGTTTGTTGATTGTGAAATAATTTGTGTTCATAATAAAAGTAACACACACACACACACACACACACGCCCGAGAGATCTAGTGTATGATACTATACTCAGAAACAAAAGTCGAACAAAGTGTTAACAAATTTGTGGCCCTGTGTAACGAGACCATTGAGGAATACACAAAACACAACCACCTAAACCCTTGGAACAATCACGTCTTTGTGGTTCCTTGTTCCACCATCACCTGTCATAAGTTGAGGCTGTGATTGAAGCCCCGAGTACAAACAAAACACAATAATATGCAATCTGTTGGGAGGGTTGGTGATCACAGAACCTCGCTGCTATAGAATTGTGAACTTCTTTGTGATAATGTGATGAAAAGGGAGAACAATGTGATCAGCTTTTGAATTTTCATAAATGATCAAACACATTCAAATAACATGAACTTTGCTAATGACTGTCTGATTATATATAAGTATCGAATATACTCATCATATCAATCTATATGTCTAAATGAAGAGACTCTGTTTGTCTGTCGGGCTATACAATTTGTCATGTGACTACCTACAGCGCCAGGAATTCACACACGGAAAGTGGACGTACACGAGGGGGGACAGAGGACATTTTCGTCACAAAAAACACCCCTTTATTTACTTAATTACACATACTTCACTTCTACGCACGGGCTTATGGTCTTGTGTATTAGAATATTAAGTACTGTATGAGGCATAGATCATTATTAAAGCTAAGGTCAGTATTTATTTTTTTAAGATGCACACCATATTCTTCCATTCTACACCAATAACTCCATTCAACTATATATTCCTCTCCTCTCCTCTCCTCTCCTCTCCTCTCCTCTCCTCTCCTCTCCTCTCCTCTGTTCCACTCCACTTCACTGTACATACCTTTCCTCGCAACCAATCTACACATGCTTCCACAGTCTGCTCTTCATCTAACCCATCTTGCATTTATATCGTTCATCAGAGGCAGGCAGGCAGGCAGAGAGTCACTATCTCCAACCTGTCTGCTTGCTTTGTATATTTTTGTTGTGGTTAATCGTCCTCTCCACCCCATCTCTTCTTTCAGCCCTTCTCCTCTCCCTCTTTCCCTCTCCACCTCTGCATATTATATACTGTCGTTCGTATCTCTTCCCTCACCTTCTAATTCCCTCTTTCTTTCTGCATACTATATATGTATACTGTCTTCTCAATTGCTTCCTTCTCTCCATTAGCCCTCCCATCTCCAGCCACTCCTCCCATGCAGCTTTCCCTTTCCATCTCTATTCCCTACTCCTCGACTCCCCTCTCATCTTATTTTCCTCTTCTCCCATCTTTGCTCCCTTCTCTCCATCTCCCCTCCCATCCATCTCTACTCCCTCCTCCCCATGCAACTTATTCCTCAGATACCTCCAATTATCTTCCCCTACTCATTAAGCCTAATTATACAGACTTGTTTTAAACACTGGCTCCCAATATCTTGTCTGCAGCGCCTGAGGGAAGGAAGAGAAAAAGAGATAGAGAGAGAGATAAAGAGGGAGAGACAGAAGGGGGAGGAGGATAAAGGCAGGAGAGGGGAGAAAGGGGAAAGACTGGAGGTAAGAAGGGAAACTGGGGAGAGGTAAAGAGAGAGGAGAGGTAAAGAGAGAGTGGGACTGTAGAGAGAAGAGAAGAAAGGAGAGGGACTGATAGGCAATGCAACTAAAGCATGTACGGCAAATGAAAGAAGATGAATGGATTTGCCGAGGATAGAAGATAGAGAAAAAATATAAACAAGAAGTGAGATGAAAGGAGAGAATGATTGATGGTAAACACAACGAATAGAGAAGCAGAGGTAAAGAAGAGAGGGCAGAAGGTAGGTAGGGATTAAGGGGAGGGAGGGAGGGAGAATGAGGATAATGAATGGATGGTAGCGAAATTGAATGCAATCGAGGTGAAGGGAGGGAGGAGGAGGAGGTAGTGGGTGGGGGAAGAGACAGGTTGGCAGGTAAGCGAGCAGGTAGCTAGGCAGGCAGGTAGGTAGGTAGGCAAGCAAGCAGATGAGACACAAGCAAAAACGAAAGGCGCTTCATTCAATTTATATGCTATGAGAATTATATATATTCCGAGGTTATTTTTGCTCTATATTTTGTTACCGGTATATAAAAGATTAACAAAGAGGAAGATTAATGGTGACAGGAAGGTCGGTGAGGTATCCACTAATCATTAACAGGTAAATTAAGTAACACACACACACACACACACACACACACATAAATACACACACACACACACACACAAAAAAAAAAAAAAAAAAAAAAATACATACACACACACATATATAAACACACACACATACACACACACATATAAACACACACACACACATACACACACACGAGGTGGTCTGGTCTTAAAATATGACATGTTTGTTACCCGAATTGACCACTCTTGTGTTTTGGTTGTATCTTCTTCACGCTGCCATAAACACCAGTCCCAGCCTCAAAGACATCAAGAGAATCAACCCCATTAGCACTATTTTCTACACCTCCTTTCTCATCCACGACAGAATTTATCCAGAAAACATTCATATGCCTCATGAATCCACTCACTCGCAGCAACAAGAGTGTTTTAAGATTTTAGCCACAGCCAGAAGTATCCAGGCAAATACACATAATTTTACTCTATCCACAAACCCACATCCAACTCCAGTAGGTACCGTATAAACAATGTTAAGAATGATTCCTAACTCCCTCCCTTCATCCATCCATCCATCACCAAAACAGAGAGGGTATTTTTTTCGCCTCCCTCCCTCCCTTCCTTCCTCTCTATCATTCGTCATCACAAGGAGTCCTGGCTGGTTCACAGAAGCTGCCACAACATAACACTCGGTCCAAAAACAGTTCCTCACTCACTCACTCACTCTGTCTTTCTATCTTTAACGAAAAACAATTCCCTCTCTCTTTCTTTGTATGTGTGTGTGTGTATGTATGTGTGTGTGTGTATGTGTGTATGTATGTATGTATGTATGTATGTATGTATGTATGTATGTATGTATGTATGTATGTATGTGTGTGTGTGTGTGTGTGTGTATGCGTATGTGTATGTGTGTATATGTGTGTGTGTGTGCGTGCGTGCGTATGTGTGTGTCCTTTGTCGTGGATGATTTGGAATATTTAGGTGTTGCATGTGTCATATCTACATAATGTGGCGTAAAGCGGTGAAATATTGTTAGCAGATTACATGCTACTGATTCCTCCAAACCGCGTCCAGCAACAGATTCCAACATTATAAGTGGAGTTTACTGACACGGCTGTTTTACTGAACCGGTGTTTTATATTAGAGAGGAAATGTATCACGTTAGTTGACCTCGTTCCTCATATTACAAACACATCTCAGTCACCCCTTGAGTATAACACACACGCACAAACTTACACACACACACTTACACTCGACCCAAGCACACTCACATGCTCACTCTTACACACACACACACATGACCCAAGCACACGCACATGCACACTCTTACTACATGCACACACACATACACACTCTTACTACATGCACACACACATACACACACACACATGACCCAAGCACACGCACATGCACACTCTTACTACATGCATACACGCACACAACCTTGATCACGCTGTCAGCCATAAGTCTTGTGTAATAGTCGGCCTCACACTATCATCCTCCATGCTATTACTTCCACCTCTCTCCCTCACTCCCTCCTTTACTCCCTCCCTCACTCACTCACTCCCTGTCTGCCCACGTCTCCTCCTTACCTTCCTCCATCTCCCTCCCTACCTTCCTCCATCTCCCTCCCTACCTTCCTCCATCTCCTACACTCCCCTCATTCCCTGCCCACATCTCCCTCCCTCCCTCACTCACTTCCTGCCCACATCCCCCCCCATCTCCCCACAACCTCCCTACATCTTCCCTCCCCCTCCCCATGCTTTCACACACCCACATCTCTGTATGCATCTTTCTTCTCCACTCCCTTCCATTCCACTTCCCCACACCTCTCCACCCACTCCTCCATACCCTCACATTCACTCACATTTCTCCTTCCCACTCCTCCCCCTCAACTCCCACAACCCTTCCAACCCATTCATCCATCTATTCATCCACTCACCTACCCATCCATCCATCCAACCAACCAGCCATCAATCCATACACCCACCCAACCCACCAACCCACCCACTCAGCCATCCAGCCCATTCACCGTGTACTCGATACCATTACAATAAGATTACACTGTGAGGGATTACGGTACAAGCGGCTGTATTGTGGCCGGGTAAAGAACGACCAAGAATTACTGTCACAGGCTCCACACTAAAGACATCATGCACTAATACGAATGAACGATGGTGATGGTGATGGTGTTGGTGGGGGTGGGGGAGGTGGAGGTGGTGGTGGTGTTGGTGTTGGTGATGGCGGTGATGGTGGAGGTAATGGAGGTGGTGGTGGTGGTGTTGGTGGTGTTGGTGGTGGTTTTGGAGGTAATGGTGGTGGTGATAGTGAAGATGGTGGTGGTGGTTAAAATGTGGTGAAATACTTGTGAAATCACACTTGCATGACCGCTGTGAACTTAATTAATCAAACTCCCTCATTAATTGACGAAACTGATGGACTATAACCTTTTCGTCTACTAGGATGGGAGGAGTGTGATTCAGGGACCCTGTAATCGTGTGTGAGACCTGGAGGCTTCTGATTCCTCCAGACTATGCAACGAACAAGCACCTTTAATGTAGGTTGTGTTTCTTGGCAGTGTTTGAAGGACTCGCTAACCTCCAATTTATTTTCTGACTGCATCACAGGGTCACTTAAATACGAGGTGGAAGTTGATGAATATGAAAGTAAATGAAAAAGGAGGACATAAAAACAGTAATAAGTCTCTTTATTCTGATGGTCATGTCGTGTCGGAGTGTGACTTGTCCGTAAAGAATATAAATTGTTTGTTGTTTCCTATGCAAATCAGTAACGATGTATTTTTAGAAATATATGCTTTCATTACGGTACTATTTCCAACTCAACTGCCTCCCAACCACTACCACTATAACTCCACTCGAACCTACCTACACTTGAACTACCTCTACCACCATTTCACCACCACCACCACCACCACCACTTCCACTTCCACTTCCGCCTCCACTTCCACTTCCACTAGCACCTCTTCCCGTCACGTTCATCAGTTCCTCTCTCTGATATATTGACCGGGAAGAAGTCAAGAGTGCCAAATTAACTATTAGACTAAGAAAAGCACTCGAGGTTTCTAATGCACTTGGGGAGGAAGGAAGAGGGATGGGGAGGAGAGAGAGAGAAAAAAAAGGGGGGGGGGGAGGAGAGAGAAAGAGAGAGAGAAAAGGGGGGGAGGAGAGAAGAAATGAAGCAAGAGAGACATATAGATAATGTAGTGGGATGGGAAGGGAAGGAAAGAGTGAGGGAGAAGAGAGGAATGTCATAAACGGGGCGGTGAAGGGGTGAAAAGAGGAGAGGTAAGGTAGGGATCGAAGAGGAAGAAAAGTAGATTAACCAGGAGTGTCCTCTGTGTCTCTAGAAACAGGTTGAATAACGGAGGAAACGTTAGAAGGGTCAGAGGACGGTGGAAAATGAGTTAAAAAATGTTGTAGCCGAATACTGTACCTCCACCGTGAGGGACTGGGGGTCATTACCTCTGGAGGGCTGGCCGCTTAATAATTCACTGCGGTACTGATTTCACCCGCTTCCGATAGCGACCCGGAAAAGAGAGAGACGTGTGTGTGTGTGTGTATGTATGTGTGGGTCAGATAGATAGACAATAGTGTTGGTTATTAGAATCGTTGAGCAGGAAGCTGATATCAAAAGCAATAATGATGTTTCTATATTGACAATTCCATTAAATTATCCATGACTTGAGATTTATTATATAGATTCCTCATGTTCCATACATACATACGTTCCATACAACAACTCAAAGAGTAAATATATCAGTGAGAGAAAGTATTTATGAGATGAAGGGTAACTTTTGTTTCACAGTCTGTAGTTGGTCGACGTCTCCCAGTTTCAGTTATCGTTATCTAATAATTCATGAAGTTTGTGTATTACTGAAGTGATTACTCTACTTTTGAGTTTATTGCTTGATCACTACCACCACTACCACCGCTATCGTCACCACCACCACCATCGTCGACACCACCACCGCTATTGTCACCACCACCGCTACCACCACCACCACTATCGCCACCACCAGTTTTGGGTTGGGTTGTCATTAGCGGTGTGTGAGTTTGGTGTCGCCGTCCTTGTTCTTATGATAATTCTCCCTCATCACGGGCCGTTGATCGTGACGGCGACCTGCTCCTTATATTTCATTGCTGTTATTTTAGGTCCCACGAAGACTGAAGTGGATGGGTTTTCCAAGGGTGTGGTAGGATGGGATGGGTTCTGCTGGGGCGGGATGGGATTGGTTCTCCAAGGGTGAGATTGAGGTAGGTTCTGCAGGGATTGGATGGGATGGGTTCTACAAGGGTGGGACGGGATGGGATGGGTTTTACAAGGGTGGGATGGGGGTAGGTTCTACAAGGGTTGGATGAATAGCTTTCTGAAGGAGTGAGTTGTATTGTGATGATGTCTGGATTCTGTCTTTGAGTTTGTCTCTGTCTGTGTGTGAGGTTTGGTCATGTTTGGCTCTGGGAAAATTCTGTCAAGTTGAATGGACCTCGTAATGACTCGATCACGTTAACTTTCCTTTCCTTCTTTATTGCTCTCTCTGTTATAAGCCTGGCGAATATGCCATTTTTTAACCTTTCCCAGTAGCATAATTGAAACGAAAGTCGAAAGAAATTGAGAACATGTACAGTACTATACACGCTCACAGTGCAGCGACTCTATAGCCTGTGAACCAAAGACGAAAAGATAGAAATAATGATAAATAATGATAAATAATAATAAATAAAAAAATAACGATTGTGAAAAAAAATATGTGACACGGAGTAATCTGAAAAGGACACAGGAAGTTAAAACAAGAAAGAAGGAAAGAAGAGAAAGAAACATACCTTGTGTATAAAAGTGAAGAAATAAATGAAGGCCGTTGATCATATGACGGAAGTTTGGGTTGACCGTGGGGGCTGCTTACTGTTGCAATGCTCTCTATCTCTGTCTCTCTCTGTGTGTGTGTGTGTGTGTGTGTGTGTGTGTGTGTGTGTGTGTGTGTGTGTGTGTGTGTGTGTGTGTGTGTGTGTGTGTGTGTGTGTGTGTGTGTGTGTGTGTGTGTGTGTGTGTGTGTGTGTAAACCTGTGTCACTCGTGTACACACCCTCACATACACAGTACATATGCTACGTACACAGACACTGCAACGAGTGCACACGCATACATGAACACTTACAGAATACCGGTTGAGTACTAAACAGGAAAAATGGGCATATCTGTATGTTTTATTTAGATACATTGGCTATACAGTATTTCGTGGTTTTGATGGGGGACAGATGTCAACCTCAGTGAGATGTTTATTCAGTACTCGCCTCCTGTCGTAGTGTCACTCACCCTGGAGACTATATATATATTTTTGTCTATAAATAGGAAGGTGAAGAATAAAGGCAAGAAACTCGAGTAATGCCCTCGACTGTGAAGTTAGAAGAAAGAAAAGGGTCCAAAATCATTAATATATTTCGTTCGAGATCCATAGTCGTTGTCTTACTGAGTTGGTTGTGTTCTTTGTTTTGAAAGTTTGATTATATTTGTCATTGAATATCTGTCATCTGGATTCCAGTATAAGGAACGTGGAACCCCATAGTAGTAAATACTTCCAATTGATTTTGATTTCTTCTGCCATTATATTATTTTTTTTAACACATTAATATTCCTAGGTAATAGAAGAGGAGACACCACATTTTACGGAGCATGTGTTCCTGTCGAAATATTGGAGGCTACTGATTCATCCAAACTTTAATACGAAACACGATGCTACTGTATATCTTATTATGTTATTATTCATTTGATTGTGTAGATTGAAGGAATTGATAACTAAAATTTTCCGACTTGATCACTGTCCCCTTAACTTATTTCACTTGCAGACCTTGCAGAGATACCAGTAGAAAAATCCTAACATTGCAGAAGTCCAGACCCGTCATTGCTTCTGAGGCGAAGATGTTGGTTATTGCAGAGTAAAGTACACAACAACACTTCCTTGTATATACGGTATAACCTTGAAGCCTTTTATTATAAGGAGACGGGTATCAGACATGGAGGAGGCAGGCTTTATACAGTCATGGGGTGGTAGGCTAAGGGGATGGAGGGGGGGGGGAAGGGGGGAATGGGGGATTTCTCGGTTTTGTACAATATCCAGTCCTGTGTAGCGGCTGCTACTTTGATCTCCTTGCGAGGTTTAGAGAGAGACTATTCGTACGTACAATCTGGATCAACTCTAATTTTCAGGTCAGTGCACCAAGTTGGCTACACACTATAATTGCCCTGACAGGAACTGATTATATCTATCCCTGAAAACTTATAGAACCCTGGGGGGAAAGAGTTAAATTGTACCAACGATTCGCTTTTTTCTTCTTTTCCCAACACCTGTATGAATCAAACAGCCACCACCCAACCTCTCTGACGAACCTAACCATTCGAGATACGGTGAGGCCGAGTCTAGGAATAAGGCTGGAGGACGAGGTATATTTTTTTCTATATCGAGAAAAAAATTGCCCATAAAATGGTTCTAATAACCAACTTTTACCAGCAAGAATGACTGACGATCGCTGTGCGGATCAAAAACTAACCCCAAGATTGTCGTGAAAATGTATTAAATGGAGTTATCATAATAAATAATAAATCCAGAGGCCCCAAACGTAGCCTAAACCAAAGGTAACTGAACGTAACCATACCAAACCAAAGCCAAGCAACCCGTGGCATGGCAATTCCTTCCTGTATAAAAATAAACTGGTGGCCGAGGGAGCGTGTAATATGACGTCATGACATAAACACCCAGCCATTCATTTTCTCTCACCACCGTTTTCCCTCTATATATTTTTTCTCATGCAGGAGGGGAAGAAGGAAGTGCTTGCCTGCTTCCTGTGCACTCGCTGGCTATGTTGCTTTGTCATGTGCGTGTGGCCCTTCTGCATGAGGAGGTGTGTGTGTGTGTCTGTGTGTGTGTGTGTGTGTGTGTGTGTGTGTGTGTATGAGTGTGTTTTAAATTGTATGTTTTGATGATTACCCTACACGCACTAATAAGATAAACAATACACTTTATGTCAGTTCCAGGGAAAGGGCCCGTGTGTGAGAATTTCCTGTGTGTGACGAGTGCTTGTCTGTCTGTTTGTTTATCATTCATATATTCTGTGGCTTAAGATTAAGATTGTATATTTTTACCATGCATAAGCTTACGTGGTGTTGGTTGTTGGTGGAGGTCACTGTGAGTTGGGTGGAATAATAGTTTAATATTAACCCACATACAAAGGCTGGATTTCTACATTATTTTCAGTATAATTACAATCATCAGAGGAACAGTTACTATGGACGGTGCTAAAGATATGGGATGATTAATAAACTGAGGAACTGATCGATCGAATTATTCATGATTAATACTATTACACCTACTACTACTACTCTCATGAAAATACAGAGGGGGATGGGTGGCAAGCTTTATAAAATGAAAAAAAAAAAAGGTTTCATGACTTGCGTTGTGTTTCATTTCTTCGCTATAATGTTTATATAGAAGTTATGTTTTATTTACATATGCAAGATACAAGCGTGAAACCTTTTCAAATCTTGACCTTCTACCTACGTGATATAAGGCTCACTATTGGTGTACCTGAAACATAGATATGATTATATTTTGCTTTTAATCAAAGATAATGTAAATATCTTTCATTTCTTGTTTTATATATATACAGAGAGAGAGAGAGAGAGAGAGAGAGAGAGAGAGAGAGGTTGAAAGTTTATGGTCTCTGTTTGAGGAAAAATAAACATAACGTTAGCCGGTTGCCGTGTTCATGATGAAAGCTATGCCATTATGAACTTCTCTCCAAAGTACTGTTGCGTGTTGAGTAAAATGTGTGAGTGTGAAAGTTGTAGCATGTTAAGTGAAGTTTAATGAGTGCTTGACGACCCCTGATTATCGCCTCTTGCAACTCTTATTTATTATTTTATTCATTCCTTTCGTCATGATATTTTAGTTCTTTTCCTTCCTATCCACATATTTTTTTTCCTTCATCATTAATTTCTTATATTTTTTACTTTGTTTTTTTCGTCTTTTTCTTTTGTTCTTCGTGATCTGATTTATTTCACACTCTCCTTTCCTCTCAAACCCACTCTCTCTCTTTCTCCATTCTCGTCTTTCTCCTGTACTCTCTTCCTTCCCTTGTCCTCCCTTCTACTATCCCTCCTATCCTTCCTACATATTCCTTCACCTTCATATTTTTTTCATTCCTTCTTAAGGGACCCTGTGATGTAGTCAGAAAATAAAGATAATTTAGTCCTTCAAATATTGCCACGAAACACCACCTATATGGAATGAACTTGTTTCGTGGCATGGTCAGGAGGAATAAAAAACATCCACTTTTCATACACGACCACATACAGGGTCATTAAGGCATGCACAAAGCCTCCGAAGGGCAAGCACACACACACACACACACACAAAAAAAAAAGCTGGAACTGAGAAAAAACTTATAAGACGATGACCGGATGCACTTGGCTGATCTAGATAAGCTCTGTAATGGCCGGAAATACAATTAACCGGAATAGCTTAATGAGTACTTCCCCAGGGTGTAATAACTACTCCTCTGAATGTCATAATTATCTACTTCCCTTTCTGGTTCCTTCACGAGAATGCTTTTATATTTAGATAATATCTTTATTCATATTCACTCACTTCCTTCTATTTCCACTCTCTCTCCACTGTCCCACCTCCCTAGCTTTTCCTTCAATCACCAGCCTCCCTCTTCTCCCACTCTCCAGCCTCCCTTTCCTCCCACTCTCCAGCCTCCCTCTCCTCCCACTCTCCAGCCTCCCTCTCCTCCCACTCTCCAGCCTCCCTCTCCTCACACTCTCCAGCCTCCCTCTCCTCCCACTCTCCAGCCTCCCTCTCCTCACACTCTCCAGCCTCCCTCTCCTCCCACTCTCCAGGTTCCCTCCCCCTCCAGCCTCCCTCTCCCTTCAGTCACTAGCCTCCCTCTCCTCACACTCTCCAGCCTCCCTCTCCCTCCTCTCTTTAGGCCCCTCCTCCCATCTGTCAACATCATCACTGAGCCTGGCGTAAACATGGCCAGTGACAGTAAACACACACCATGACACCGCCCTTGGCCACACCTCTTATACCCTGGTGTGTGTGTGTGTGTGTGTGTGTTTTTTTTTTCCCCCTACTGGAGTGTTTGTGTTTCTTGCATTCATTTTTTATTTTATTTTTTGTATATCATTCTTACTTTATACTTCATCACACTAATTTCAAAGGGAAAATTTCTCACCTATACGCTGCTAATGGTAGCCTAAGAATTTAATATTTACCCATGAGTACATACATAATTATATCATCGTATCTTGGACAATTAAAAGATTGTATCATATTTTATTATTGAATGGCCTTAGTAATTAAACATAATCCAAATAACCCAGCCAATTACTCGTTCACATCTCTTCAACTTCCTTAATGGTATGACTTTGAGGAATATAATATACGCTTTCTCAACTCAATTACCTGGTACCGTAAATGTTGTGACGCACATTAATCACTCAGAATTTATCAGTCGCCCCTCTCCCCCTTCTCAACCCCCTCACTTCCCCTCCCCCTTATCTCCCCTCCCCTCCCCTTCCCCTTATCTCCCCTCCCCTCCCCTTCCCCTTATCTCCCCTCCCCTCCCCTTCCCCTTATCTCCCCTCCCCTTTCCCCCTCTCCCCTCTTCCCCCTACCCTTTCCTCCCCCCCCCTCCTCCTTCCCCTCCTTGGCCCTGCCTTCCGGTGTGCAGGTGAGGTCATAGGTCAGGGGTCGGCGCCTCATAACGCAAGGAGGCAGGGGTCTGGCTGGCTCTGTGACCTCTTGCCTGTCGAACTCACAATTCATCCTGGCTATAAATGTCTCTTTCACTCCTCCTCCTCATTCACTCACTACTCCTTATTCCCTCATTCTTGATTTTCTCACACCTCCTTATTCCCTCATTCTTGATTTTCTCACACCTCCTTATTCCCTCATTCTTGATATTCTCACTCCTACTTGACTCACTCACACCTCCCTTACTCCCTGACTCACTCACGCCTACTCCCTTACTCACTCACTCACACTTATACTCCCTGATTCACTTATAACTCCTGCCTGCTTACCTGTCTACCTCCCTCACACCCCATGCATCCCTCCCTCACACCTCCTGCCTCACCCTCAAGCCAAATATGAAGAGAGGTGTGTTTGGTTGGGGTACGAAGAGGGATGGAGAGTTGAAGTGTGAAGAGAGAAGGGAAATTTGAGGAGTAGGCAAAGAAAAGATGAAAAGATGAGTGAGGAAAGAAGAGTGAAAGAGGTGGAGAGTTAGGAAGGAAGGAAAGAGGAAGTAGGAAGTGAGAGAAAATGGAAGAAAGAGGTAAAGAGGAAGGAAGGAAGGAAGAGGAAGTGGGAAGTGAGGGAGGAAGGAAGAAAGAGTCAATGAGTGAGGACAGAAGAAAGAGGAAGTGAGGTGTGACAGGTTGTGAAGTGTGACAGTTGGTGTAACAGGTGTGGTTTTGACAGATGATGGGATGTGACATAGGTGATGTGACAGGTCGTGTGGGTGTGACAGGTAGTGAAATGTGACAGTTGGTGTGACAGGTAGTGAGATGTGACAGTTGGTGTAACAGGTAGTGAGATGTGACAGTTGGTGTAACAGGTAGTGAGATGTGACAGTTGGTGTGACAGGTAGTGAGATGTGACAGGTGGTGTGACAGTTAGTGTGACAGGTAGTGAGGTGTGACAAGGGTGGTATATAAGTAGTGGGATGTGACGGGTATTGATTTGTTACCGATATTGATTGTGACAGGTGGTGTGAGAGGCAGTGAGGGTGTTGACATTCAGTATGTAACACACACACACACACTGTCAGTTGGTTGTTGTTGTTGTTGTGATTCGCTGTGCCCTGAAAATTATATATATATAAATATTGTGTAGCTAATGTTTTACACCGAGATAACGCAGTCTAGACACCCGTAAGGATTAATATAATTTACGTATCAATATTTACATAAATGAATATTCTAAGAACCTTATTATCAACGCATGGGAATGATTTACTCTGCCTTCATCACAAACTGCTTGAAGCTTTTAAATTCAGAAAATATAGTGTACCAAGATATGTTCATAATATATTACTAACATATTATAATTATCTTCTGTCTGACATTTGCCTCAGATTTATTTATTTTATTTTGCCACTTGAATAAACGCTGCCAAAGAAAACAACACGACGCCTTAAGGGATGATTCGTTCTGAGGGATTTGGAGGACTTTATATTTCTCCGGATTACTCCAATGTATGCCGAGAACAGACGACCTCAGTGTTACTAATAGAGGTTTAACAGTCTAATTCCTTCACCAATAACGACCCCTTAAGGCAAAATACAATAATACCTTCTTATTGTTTACGTGATGGTGAAGGAATCGAGTCAAATCAACATCACCTAAACATTGAGATATTTAATAGATGCCACAATTATTATCATCAAGCACACAAGTATACTATAGTGGTCTAAAGTTCCTTGACCGCTCACTGGTTCACTGGTATGCTGTGGTGAACTTTGAGAAATTATGTTGTGAATGAGACGTGCAGGTTCCTTATGTGTGACTCTAAACCATGAAGCCTTATTATTAGTGCATGAGACAGAGACAGTAGAGAGCTATAGTGGTACTGAGGATGGTAGTGACAGAGATAGACAGACAGACAGACAGACAGACAGGAGGAGGAGGCAAGACGGGATAAGAGTACTGATGAGGGTGATAGTGACGGAGGTAGACAGAAAGCAGAATGGAAGCTCAGTGGTACTGAGGATGGTAGTGACAAAGATAGACAGGCAGAAAAACAGAAGGTAAGACAGAGTAAGAATGTTAATGACAGTGATAATAATTGCGGTAGTGGTAGTTGGTTGTGGTACTCATATTAGTAGAGATTGAAGGCAGGATGGAAGTGTAGTGATACTGAAGATGGTAGTGAAAGAGATAGACAGACAGACAGACACACAAACAGACAGGAGGCGGCAGGACTGGGGTAGGTAAGAGTGTTAATGACAGTGATAATAGCGGTAGTGGTGGTGGTGAAGCTAATTGCATTTCTGGTTGGTGGTGTCATTATGCTCGACGCTGCCACCTCCGTCTCCCAACCCGCCACCGGAACACACTCCAGCCAACCACCTGCCATCAACACTCTCCCTCACTCCTATGTAATTGGTGGGAGCTGTGTCATTCTTCACGCAGATGTACTGTACACTGTTGGCTCTCATAAAGTTGCTAGTCCTTGAATTTGTTTTATTAGTATGTGAGTGTTTTTTTTTTTTAATCTTTGAACGATGTTTATTCTTTCACGTGAGTTTAAATCGTCTGGTGTTCGTCCTGGTATATTGGTAAGGTAAATTTTATATGTTTTAGTAATGGTTATTAAACTTTTAAACTCTATAATGCTTATGGTGTTAGAGGATAATAACACATGAACTAAGTTGTAATTTCAGGGTGACCTAGGCATAATAAAACATAACCCAATGCTGCGACTAACACGGAGACCGGTAACTTCGTATAGGGACCACCACAATGGGACGACTCACAAGGATGGTATTTTCGTGAATGATTAACCCATGGCCAAGGAATTCTTTGGCCATGAATAAACCCATAAACGCCGTGGCTGACGACACTTGTATTTTTCCTTGACTATCATCAGACGCCTTATATTTTTTTGTCTGAGGAAGATACTATAGACCTCCAAAGACAAGCAGGTAAGGAAGAACACAACACAGGTAGACTTACACAGTGACAGATTGACGTCCGTAGAGGCAGACAACTTGGATAGAAAAACGCAGAGACAAATGCACACAAACGGTCTAACCCACAGCAGGACGTAAAGACATAAAAAGATAGACACGCACAAACAACCAAACGCACAGAAAGACTCGCTGACAGACGGACAGAGAGACAGACGGAAGGAAGGAAGGAAGGAAGGAAATAGTTCGTTTTGGTGGTGGTGGTGGCCATGTTGCTTAAACGAATTATTACTTTTGGGTGAATTGGATGGCTACTGATTCCTCCTCACTGAGCCAGGAAACAGATTGCTTGGATATACTTGAAGGGTATCATGTTTTGTAGTATTGTTTGGGTGCTACGTAGACTCCACTCGTTCCCAGTAAATGGCCTCCTTAATTTCGCTTCCCCTTTGATGCGGCAAGGCGACCACTCACTCATTCTCCTGTTTTATGAGCGAATAAATTTTTGGGTAAATGCCGGTAATTACCCATTATATTTTTCTTTATCGTGGCCTTTGGTAAGATCCGTATAGAAGCGAGACTAAAGATTGGGAGAAAATGTAATGATTAGAATGAGTTTGATATTCTGTATGTCTGTCTGTTTGTGTGTACTTGTGTGTTTTTGTATATATATGTACAATATAATTACGTACTTAATGCATGTATGTATGCATGTAATTTATTGTACGTGTTTATGTAAGTAGGTAATTGTAATACCTGGCAGGATTTCGGCTGTGCAGTATATAATTATGTATGTCTGTATATATGTATGCATATATTTATGTGTGTACAGTAAATGTGAGCGTGTATGTTCGTGCTGTGGTTATAATTGTGGTTACAGCTGGCGTGTTACAGTGGCGTTACAAAGGAGAGCAAACAGCAACAGATCTATTGATTGTGGCTGGTCTGTGGTTGACTAGCCTCGTTGCTGGTAAACCAAGTAATGCGGGTTCCTATCCACACTTACGAGGAAGTGAGGCGGAGAATTAACTCCCTAAAACAAACCTCGGCATTTTATCATAATAAAGATTCGCAACTGTCGTCAATCACTCCAAATTTTAACACAATTTGATGGGATAGGCCTACTTTGTTATATTCCTTACATTTTTATTTTCCTTGTACTAATTATTTCTCATTCTTTACTTCTGAATCTGTCTCTCACACTATCTCCTCTTACTCTCACACTATCTCCTCTTACTTTCACACTATCTCCTCTTACTCTCACACTCAGCTGACAGCACTGGATACTTATTACGTCGTGTATGTATGCGTGTACTCTGACATCCGTTACAAGGAGCATTAAACTTCATTAAGGGGGAAATTTTGTGTTGGTAAATCTGGAGCAATTGACTCCTCCAAACTATTCCAGACAACAAAACACCATTATTTTTGCTCTTCTGATTCTGTTTCCTGGCATACTTTGGAGGAATCAAGGCACTCCAATGTAACAAAGGTAAATTACCTCCTGAAGGGCTTTGAAGCATAAGTCTCAGGCCAAAAAATATGCATACAAAATGTTTACCTGTACGTGCATGTGAGTCTTTTAAAAACAAATAAAGTGTGTTATTTATTTGCAGGATATATCTTTACACTCCTTACCTCACCCGTCAGTCGATACCTTACTCGTAAAAAAAAAATTGTAGTTTGGAGGAATCGGTGGCCCTCCATTTCCCAAACAGAAGAATGAACCTTGGACCCTAAAAAAAAATATCTAAAGACTTGTGTATATTTCGTATGTATGACACCTGATAAGTTTTCATGTAGACGGGAAACGCTATTGACGTTCACTGAATATATAAACGGGGAAAAAAAATTACGCCTTATAGATGACTGCATGGATTGATCGTAATATTATGCTCTGTGATATATTACAGGAAAAGCCCCGACGTCCAGAGGTTAAGTGTTAATGAGAAGAGAAGCCACACGTTGGTAACCTTTGCGGGAATAATTACTGATGCATGCATAGGTCAAACAGGTGACCTTTACTCGTTATGCCACTATCATGTATTAATGTTGGTGCTCTCTGCTCTCTTGCCCTCTTCCCCCTGCTTGCCCCCTCTTCCCCCTGCTTGCCCCCTCTTCCCCCTGCTTGCCCCCTCTTCCCCCTGCTTGCCCCCTCTTCCCCCTGCTTGCCCCCTCTTCCCCCTGCTTGCCCCCTCTTCCCCTGCTTGCCCCCTCTTCCTCTTTTTATCCCCTCTTTCCCTGTTTATCCTCTCTTCCCCTGTTTGCCCCCTCTTGCCCCTGCTTGCCCCCTCTTCCCCTGTTTATCCCCTCTTCCCCTGTTTATCCCCTCTTCTCCTGTTTATCCCCTCTTCCCCTGTTTATCCCCTCTTCCCCTGTTTATCCCCTCTTCCCCTGTTTATCCCCTCTTCCCCTGTTTATCCCCTCTTTCCCTGTTTATCCCCTCTTTCCGTGTTTATCCCCTCTCCCTGTTTATCCCCTCTTCCCCAGTTTATCCTCTCTTCCCCTGTTTATCCCCTCTTCCCCTTTTTATCCCCTCTTTCCCTGTTTATCCCCTCTTCCCCTGTTTATCCCCTCTTTCCCTGTTTATCCCCTCTTTCCCTGTTTATCCCCTCTTCCCCTGTTTATCCCCTCTCCCCCTGTTTATCCTCTTCCCCTGCTTGCCCACACTTTCCCTGCTAGTTACCTTTTCCCCTGCTAGCCACCTTTTCCCCTGCTAGCCACCTTTTAACCTGCTTACCCCTTCTTCCCCTGCTTTTCTCCTCTCCCTTTGCCTTCCCTTCCCTGCCCTTCTGTCTCTATTTATACCTTCCTTTCTCTACTCTACCTTTTCATTCTCCTGCCCCTCCTTTCCCTTGCCCTTCTTTCCTCCTTTCCCCCTTCACCCTCTCCCACCCCTTACATCCTCCCTCCCTGTATTTGACCTTTTCATTTTTCCATATTTTCCCCATCCCTTCTTTTTTCTTCTGTTATTCTGATAAGCTTTCCGTCTCATCCTTCCCTGTCTCACTTTTCCCTTTCCGTCCATTTCTTTTTTCTTCCTTTGCATTTTATTTATTGCCACCCTCCTCCATTACTCCTTCCCCCCACTCCCCCCAACCCTATTAACCCACTCTCCCATCTCCATTATCCCATTCCCCGTCCCCACTCCCCCACTCCATCCAGATCACCATACTCCTCCATCACCCCACTCTCCCATCACCCCACTCACCCTTCCCCACTCCCTTGTCCCCAAAATAGTCTCACTCCCCAACCCCATCCCCCTACTCCCCACACCCCATTATCCCATTCCCCGATCTTCCCAACCCCATCTCCATCACTCCACTCCCTAACCCCACTCCCCCATCTCCATTACCCCACCCCCCCATCTCCATTACTCCACTCCCACACACCCCCACCACTCCACTCCCACACACCCCCACCACCTTCCCACACACCCCCACCACCTTCCCACACACCCCCAC